>MU676074.1:4029-52406 GCA_026770625.1 Nicotiana glauca
AAAATCAATCACACATAATTAAATATCAAATCACACAATTTTGACATTAAGCACTCAAAAAATACACAATGCATTATTTTTTATGATTTTTATTTTCTTGTAAATAAAACTTAATTTCTCCTAAATAAATCTAAATGTAAACGCAACATTTTTTTTTTGTATTTTATGTTAGTTCAACAAATAACACGCACAAGGAAAGGCAAACAAATACGAAAAATAACACAAAAATCAACATAAAACAAATAAAATATTTTATTTTGGTTTTTTTTCTGGGAGTAATACACTTATAGGGCAAAAATCACGTGCTCACAATGCCTTCTAGTTACTGCTACATGCTAGTATTTTGCCACAATTTAGCTTCACTTGCCTATTATTTGTACATCCATGTATATATATACTAAGTTCTTTCTGTAACTTGTGAGTGATTTTTCAAAAACTTTTCCTTAGTGTGATTCTGATTGCACTCTTATAATTGATTCTTTCCTTTATTGTCTTGATTTCCATTGTTTCTTGGGCGTGTTTGAAATGTTTTCCTTTCGACCCTGCTTTTTTACTCAAGCTGATTGATCCCATTACCTTAATTACATTAGTATGGGATTCTTACAAACCTTTCCTTAATTAAGGTCTAATGAACCTAACCCCTAATATGGGAAAATTTGGGAACTTAGGGTAGAACCTAGGGTTTCTAAAATTGGGGGTTTTGGACCTCAATTTGGGGTCTGATTCCAAAATAACTTATATACTTTAGTTCATGGGGGAATGGGTAACCGAATTTTGGTTCGAACCTAGGGTTTTGACCACATGGGCCCGGGGGCATTTTGGGGATTTTGAACAAACTTTGGGAAATGCATTTTCTATACATTCGAATCGATTCAAGCAGCATTTGTTAATATATGTAAGTAATTTGTGATTATATTCGAGCGAGTTGGAGGTGGAACCACGAGGTAAAGCTATAGTTGAGGATTAAGTAGATTTCAAGGCTTTGAGGTAAGTGTTTGGTTTAACCCTAGCTTGAGGGAATAGGAGTTGAGTCTTGTTGCTAATTGCTGTGTGATCGAGTACGATGTATAAGCATGGTGATGAGTATCTATACATCGGTGTCTAGCATGACCGTGAGTTCTTATAATGTGATTATCATGACTTGGCTGTGAACTCCGTGTTTATTGGAGGATTTCTAAATGTTGTGAATAACATGTGAACGGTAAAATGATTAATTGATTCTTGGGAGCATTGGCTCGAACTGTGATACGAATATTGAAGGCATACGAATTGACTTGATTAATTGGAGCGTTGGCTCAAAATAGAAGAGTGAATTATGAGATGAGGAAAAGTAAGAAAGCGTTGTTAATTATTCCCGTGCCGGGACGTTTGGTTGAACTTGTTGGATTATTTCCCTTGCCGGGATGTTTGTCAAATATTTGTTTATTTTTATGTCTCTTAATTGTGACTGTTGTTTGGGAAATCAATCTGTTAAATGATATTGAGGAGCGGGTTGCACGCCGCAACAATGATATTGAGGATCGGGTTGCATGCCGCCACAATAATATGTGAGGATCGGGTTGCGCACCGCAACATCGATACCTGATAAGTGGTATTTATGGGTCGGGTTGCACGCCACAACAGTAATATTTATAGGTCGGGTTGCACGCCACAACAGTGATATTTGTGGAGCGGGTTTCATGACGCAACAGTGATATTTGTGGAGCGGGTTGCACGCCGCAACAGTGATATTTGTGGAGCAGATTGCACGCCGCAACAGTTATTGATACCATGTGTTTGTATTGAGAATTGTTTCCTTGTTCATGGTGAATCTAAGTTGTTCTAGTTTGTTATTTAGGATTACTGTTGAGATTGTATCTCCCCATAGCATGTCTCCCCCTCCCATGTTGTTAATTGCCGTGTATTCGATATTCCGTTGTATATTTATATCTGCACAGATTTATGTGGTGTCCAGTCTAGCCTCGTCACTACTTCGCCGGGGTTAGACTAGACACTTACCAGCATATGGGGTCGGTTGTGCTGATGCTATACTTCTATGCATTTTTGCACATGTCCAGATTTTGAGGAGCAGCAGCAGTAGTACGGGAGCAGGATTTCATTATCACGAGACTGAGGTAGCCTTGCAGGCGTCCGCAGACCCGGCTTCTCTTCTTTATGCTTTTTTTTATTTGACTGTTGCCTCATTGTTTCGAGACAGACAGCTGTTATATTTCTTTCAGACCTTTGTATTTAGTTTATTCTTAGAAGTTCGTGAGTAATGTGACACAAAATCTTGGGTAAAGGATATATTTAACTGTTCCGTATTTTGATTCGTATTTATCAGACAGACTTCCGCTATTGTTCTCATTTGAATTAATATTTTATATTGATGCTATAGACTGTTAAGATAATTATTTAATGATGAAAAGGTAAATAAGTTGGCTTGCCTAGCTACCACGAGTAGGCGCCATCACGATCTCGATGGTGGAAAATCCGGGTCGTGACAAACAACAAGTAAACACATAACTACAGATAATAGCCATTAGGCCTCACAGCCTCACAAGACGGACCAAGTCTCAATCCCTCACAGCGCACACCCACACGCCCGTCATCTAGTGTGGGTATCACCACCAAACAATCACATGATATCAATTTCTTCGGGTTTATATCCTCAAAGCCAGAGTTAAAACTGTTACTTATCTCAACCGCGTAAAATCCTACTCTGGGATGCCATCGTCTTTGACCTTATAATGAATGAGATATGTAAGTTTTAATATTTGCAAATAGTGCAGATTTTTAAACACGCTGCTAGTGGCAATTACGTAATTACTCTAAAAAAATCTGGCAACCTAATTTTTAGTAAAATGGCCATAAAATCCTTATACGATGTCCAAATTCGATGATTCTTTTTGATACAGGTCCGTAATTACGATACGGATCTAATGCTTCAATCAAAAATGAAACCAGAGCTCATTTGTTCATTATGATATCATTTATGCTTGAAAAAACTACGTTAAAACATAAGAAAAACAAGCACAACACAACCCAAACCTATCCAAAACTCACCCGAGGCACTCGGCACCTCAACCAATAATTCCAAAAAGTCATATATCACTAACCGAACTTAGTCAAACCTTCGGAACACCCAAAATACCAAATCAACCTCGAATTCAAGCCTAAAAAGTTCTAAACATCCAACTTTCGCCAATTCAAGCCTTATTCTACCACAGACCTCCAAAATATATTTCGGACACACTTCTATGTCTAAAATCACCCAACGAAGCTAATCAAATCATAAAAATCCAAATCCAAATTCGTTTACTCATAAGTCAACTTTCGGTTGACTTTTCTAACTTAGCTTTCTAACTTAGAGACTAAGTGATCATTTCACTCCAAAATTACTCTGAACCCAAACCTGCCAACTCGATATAACTTAACACAGCTGAACAACACTTAAAGAAATAGAAATGAGAGAACGAGGCTACAACTCTTAGAACGACTAACCGGGTCGTTACAGTGGGCTCGGGTTGACTTTTGCTAGTTTTTTGAAATTTTATTAAAGATTGAAACTTTATAATTTGAAAATTATTTCTATGACTTTATTTGACCCCATAAAGTATTGTATGGTTATAATTGGGTAATTTGGAGGAGAATTTCAAAGGAAAATGGTATTAGAAAGTTGAAGCAGTTTTGAGAGGAGGTAAGTTTCTTCTAACCTTGTTAAGAGGAAATTTTTTACAAAGTAAACTTATGTGCTATATGCTACTTGACTTGGGGTGACATATATATGTGAGGTGAGAGAGTATATACTTATAGTAAGGCTATACCACATTTGTGGTAGTCTTAGGCTTCTTTATGTCTCTATTGGTTATTTGTTCTTCTTGATAAGCATTAATTGATTGAATGGCTACGTGAGCTTATTTCAATCATGATAGAAATCATGTTTTAGCTTATGATATATTATTTGAGCATGATGGGATATTCTTGAGATGTTGATATACTTATTTTGTCCGTAGTCATACTTCATCTCATAATTATTTATCCACATTCTTATTTATTATGTCATGCATTTTATTGGTTGTTTCTTGAACATATGCATACCACTTCATAGATGGAGATATTGTGCAGATTAATATGATTATTGCACATTTGGATATTTTAGCGGATTGATATTTTTATGGAACAATAGTTATTTCCATGCGGCGCTTGGATCTGGATCCGAACCTCTGGAGTGGTGAAGGCGTTTAATATTTTATTTAAATTTCGAGTTTCACAGAGGTGTGCATCCATGATCCAATATTCAACTCTCTATGCTTTCGGGTGGAGAGAGGCAGCAGAGAATAAGGAAAGAGGAGAGGAGAGACAAAAGGAAAATGGTATAACTGAATCCCCTAATTTAAGGCATTAATAATGAATTATAAGTAAACTACAGTTAGGGAGGGTAATGTACAAATTTAAGATAATTTTGGTAAATAAATTTAAAATATTTTATAGGAACGAAAAGATCTCAAAGATAAATCGTACTTTATTTAGATAATTAAAAAAATTTAAGTCTATCTTGATATAGCTTTTACCATTAATGAATTTTTAAATATTTTTAATTATTCACGAATATATTTGAAACAAAATATAATATAATGAGACATTTCTGTAACAAGATCTCTATATAACAACAATTCACTATAAAAATCGTTCTTTTTCGGAAATAGTTTTTATGTTATGTTAACATTTTGCTATCATATAAAAAAATATAGGGAAAGACCTATACGGGTCAATCGATTACAGAAACTCAGAAAGGAAGGAAATAGCTTTAAGGTATGGATGAGGTGAAAAATGTTTAACCTAGCGTACCTAATTAAGGAACTGGGTTGGATTGACCTCATAGTCCAACGCAATTTCACGGTCTAAAGTACAGTAACAGTCCGTCCGCCTATACCTAATAAAATTTCCTGTTCCCGAGCGGATAAAGTTACATCGAGAAACCAAAGGGTTAATCCCCCAACCACCAGCACCACCACCACCAACTACCGACTAAGATGCCGGTATTCAGAACCCCCTTTAACGGTTACTCCGTCAAATTCAGCCCCTTTTACGAAAACAAAATCGCCGTTGCCACCTCACAGAATTTCGGCATCCTTGGTAACGGCAGAGTTCACATTCTTCAGCTCACTCCAAACGGACCTATATCGGAAATCGCGGCTTACGACACCGCTGACGGCGTTTACGACGTTTGCTGGTCTGAAGCTCACGATTCCCTCGTAATCGCCGCAAGTGGCGATGGTTCTGTGAAGCTCTACGACCTTTCTTTGCCTCCCACCAACAACCCGATTCGTGCCTTCAAGGAACATACACGTGAAGTACACGCTGTAGATTATAATACAGTGAGAAAAGATTCCTTCTTGTCAGCTTCTTGGGACGATACTGTGAAGCTGTGGACAGTGGACAGGAATGCTAGTGTACGGACTTTTAAGGAGCATGCTTATTGTGTGTATTCCACAGCTTGGAATCCAAGGCATGCTGATATTTTTGCATCTGCTTCTGGGGATTGTACTACTCGTATCTGGGATGTCCGTGAACCAGGTTTGCTTCCCCCAAATATTGTCCTTGATCGATAGTTTGGTTCATACAGCTTTTAAGGATGTATTTGGTTGATCTTTGCTTTGAATGAGTACTTAAGAAAAAATTTGTTAATTTGAGCTAATTTCCGAGACCCTCACTCAAAAAAAGTATAGTCACAATATAATTGAAAAGAAATACATCAATGGACAAGCCATGTTAAAAAGAAGCAGTGACAACAGCATGATAATAAGACAACCAAAGCAAAAAAGACAACTGGTAGTACTAGAGATTTACGTATAAGAAACTGCTAGAATATTGATGATACAATAGGTATGAAAAGAGACTATGCTCAATGTCCTACTAACCTTCTACTGTAATTCTCGACTTCCACACCTTTCAATCAAGGGTCATGTCCTTGGAAGCTGTTCTGCATGTATGAGTATTCCATTTAAATTGTTAGAATTTTGTTAACTCATTTAACTCATGATTTGTGTAGGGTCTACCATGATTCTGCCTGCGCACGAGTTTGAAATTCTCTCATGTGACTGGAATAAGTATGATGATTGCATCATTGCAACCGCATCAGTTGATAAGTCAATCAAGGTTTGGGATGTTAGGAACTATAGAGTGCCAATTTCCGTGCTTAATGGGCATGGATATGCAGTGAGGAAAGTGAGGTTTTCGCCACATAGAGCGAGTGCGATGGTTTCATGTTCATATGACATGACTGTTTGCATGTGGGATTACATGGTGGAAGATGCACTTATTGGGAGGTATGATCATCACACAGAGTTTGCTGTCGGTGTTGATATGAGCGTTCTCGTTGAAGGGCTCTTGGCTAGTACAGGATGGGATGAACTTGTTTATGTTTGGCAACATGGAATGGACCCTAGAGCACCCTGAAAAAGGGAAGTCAAACTTTTTCTTCTTTTACTTTAATGTACCTTATTTTAAGAGAGGAAGTGATAACAGATCTTGTTTTTTAGTTTCTTATCATGTCTTCTGTTGAAGTTGTAAAATAGTTTGAAGTATCATTGCATTTAAGATTACAATAAAACCTTTACGAAATAACATTTACACCAAACAACTTAGATGTTTCAGAAAATATGCACTGTATTCAATTCCTTTGGGTTCTTTGTTGCAAGTTTGGAATGTCAGTTCCCTGAATTTCTTAAATATTCTTCAGAAGTTTATTAGGGGCGGTGGGTGATGTAAAAGTCGAATAGAAGGCAATATCCTTCTGATTGTCTTTCTTCAGATTGTTTGCTTAATGGCAATTGAATGACACTTTTACTTAAATGCCTTCAACCAGACTATTCTGGGAGATGCATTGCTAATCAATCACGAAGACGCATTCTTCTTATTTTATTGGATCGTGTTAATTCTTCTCAAATTTCTTGCTTGTGTGGTCGTTATATTTCAATCAATAAGTTATGGGGGTTGTATTGTCTTTACGGTGCATTTTGAGGGATAATGGATTACTCGACATGCTCAACCACTCTCTGTAGGGGGAATTTTATGAGAAGTTGCATTAGCTATTACATTATGGTATTGATTGATGTGGACTATTTTGTGAGACTATGGGTTGAGGCGCTGAGGTCGACAGATGTTAATATTTGAAGGGTGATACCTTTACGCGAACATGGAGATGCTCTTGATTCCTGAAGAAGTATCATGCCTGAGTTTTGCCGAATCATTAACCTCCTATTTGGTATAAGTTCCATGAAGTTATTCAATGTTTCTCTACAGATGATAGTAAACCTTCTTTAATCTAGGTAACTGTGGTCCTTGTATACTTTGCTTTGATCTGACTGCAAACTCTTTTTCCTGGGTAGATTTATTTCTACTGGCATCAGGCTTACAAGCAGTGTCTAGTAGCAGCGGGTATGACCCTTGGTAAGTTTATCCCTTCCCCCCCCAACACACAAAGAAGAAAAAAAGGAAAAAACAAAGAAAATTGCTCACTCGCTATTGTAAACTACAGCAGTATTGTGATATTTGTAGAAGGATCAGTTGGCAAGCATATTGAGTCTTGTACTGGGAAGAAGAAAGTAAACCTTTAACTTTCCTTTTTTGAGAGGAACTTTTAACTTTTTAATGATGGGTTCGATTCAAGGCCTGAAGACAGTTCGGCTACGTAGAAAGCGCAAGGTCCTTTCTATGAGGATTTGGCAATGCTATTCCTTGTCAGTATTTCTGTATCTCAAGTTTCATGCGCCACAAGGTTTTGCTGCTGGAATCAACGTTTGCTATATTCTTTATGCTTACAGGGTCTTCTGCAAGTTGAAGTTTCCTTTCTGATGTTAGTTTAGAGAGAAAAGAGGAAAAAAAAGCAGCTGGAAACTAGGGCAAGAGATAGAGTTAAAACGATTAATGTTATTTTCTGGATTTTATTTAGCTTGAAATTGATCAGGATTTAGAGTTGTGCCATACATACAACTACAATCCTCTGAACTTATGAAACAGTATTTTAAAGGTTTAATCAGATTAGTTTTGAACTTATAAACAGTGGTTTGAAGTTCCAAACTACTGCAACTTAACTTCAGTTCAATGGTTTAGAGTTTGAACCTGCTTGTACCAAACTTCAGTTAAGAAAGAAGCAGAAAAAGAGGAAGAAGAAGATGCAAGGAGGAGGAGGAGGAGCAAGAAGAGGCTGGCTCTAGTCTTCCACTTATGTCTGAAAAAGTTCTTTTAAAAGCGGTCAAAATTTTGAAGAGACACCTCAAAAAAGGACATAGGGTGATATTTCATACTTTATAAGGAACTAGAATGGTTTGCCTGTGCTATGCACGGGCCAAACATAGAGAGACACTATTAATAATACTTGCTCATGTTCCAGTTTCATATCCATAAAATAATGAAAGAATCTGCTACATGACTAACACCAGCACTCTTGAGTTTAATTAATTAGAATGAACACATTTACACAGAATACAATATTGTAAGAACCCAGTGAGCAATAACGTAATAGCTCAGCACTGCAAACGAGGCGGAAGTCACCCCTATTTCACTGTCCAGGGAACTGTTGACTAATGACCTAAAAAATGTGTGAAGCAACATTACATTGCCCTCCTCATGCTCTTTTAGCTGTTGAGGCATTCTGCAATAGTGATATCGATACAATTAAGTTCGCGGCGAAGATGGAGTTTTTAGGGGGTGGGGGTAGTGGGGAAGAGTTGGTTAGGGTGGTGGTTAGGATGTCTAGGGCAATGAATTCACAGTTGGTGCAGCGGATGTTTCAGGCACCGAAATGCTATTCGGGTTTGCTACCTAGGACTGATGTGGAGGGTTATGAGGATGCTGAGCTAGGGATGAAAATTACTTGTGAGTTTGAGATGATGTATCACTTGAGGAAGAAGCAGGGGATTAGGAGAAATGGAGGGAGTACTTGGGAGGCGTTTAAGCAGAGTCTTGAACGGAGTGGATATTTTGAAGGGTTGTTGAAAGGATCAAAGGAGTATAAAAGATTGATGCAGAATGCTGAGGAGTATTACAAGAATAGTTCACTGCATGCTAGAGAAAGGTACTTGCTGTTTGTTAGTTTCTATAAATCTTGATTTTTTAAAGATGAAATTATAGAAGATGCACATTTACGCTCGATGAAATAATAGTTCACTATTAGAATTTGTTCATAAACTTGATATAATTGGTTACTTGGGTAGGATGAGTTTGAGCTATATTTGGCATTTTGTATGTGTGTGTGTGTGTGTGTTTGTAGTGAGGTTCCCTGCCAAAGGGGGGAGGGTGTATGCAATGGCTTCTTGTAATGAAGTAACTAACAAAACTGTGGGTGACATCGTAAGAGCACCACTAATGATATCTGCAGATTTGGGCAAAAATAATTATCCATCCTGTTCATAGTACAAAAGTTCTGCACATCGGGTAGAAACATTATGGATATTGCATTGTCAGGATCTATGTGGTATCACTGGCAGCTTCACGTATCCTAGGCTAAAATGTCTCTTCAGTGTGTCTGTGTAGCTTTAGTTAATTTATGATACATCTTCTGACCTACCATATGCTATGGACTTCCATTAGAAGTTCAAAATGTTGTATACTTTCCTATGTGTCCTAGATGTGAACAAGGAAAATTTGAAGCTTCTGCATAGCAGAATTTGTGTATACAGTAATAATACCGGATATTCTAAAACTTTTACCCTATTTATTTAAAAGAAAGTTGGAGCTGGATGTGAACCATGATCTGAATCTTCCAGAGAAACACAGTTTGTCCAGTTGTTAGTCTTTGAATAATTAATTCATATGTTACCAAAAGGAAAGCTTGAAAATGTAATGTAAGTGATGTGGTCGTATTGTTTACTGTAATGGTCACATTTTTCTCTTTGCTTGTATTTTCACTAATTTCTCCTATTATTGCTCGATGTGCTGATATTACTGTTTATATTAATCTTGTCTGAGATGCCCTTTTGTGTCATATAAGTATTCCTTAATGTGCTATTAACCAACTATTTAAAAAAACAGTGATATACTAAGTTCACCTGTTCGAAGAATAGATGAGATCATTGGCCATCGTGAGTCTGCTGATGACTTTAAGGTCAGGAGCTGCCACCGTCTGATGATGATTCATGGCTTTATGATGGCGAGAATGAGCTAAATGCCGCTCTTCAAGAAAGGCAAAAGGAGATGGAACTTTACAATTCAAAAAGGAAACAAAATCGAAAGAGCAGGATGGGCCCAACAATGGTTCTGATAATTTTGATCTTAAAAATATATCAAAGTCTATGCAAGCATTTGTTACGAAAGTGGCCAGCTATGAAGGTGCAGATGTTCCAGAAGACAGGTTTTTGTCCTTCATTCTTCTCATTTCAACACGTGGAGTATCATATGCCTGATCTCTTTTATTTTGCTTTTACTGACAAGAGGTTACATTGTAACATCTTATAATTATTGGGTTTATGCTATTTGGATTAATTGACTTGCTGATTATATTGATTGTCTTAGTACGTATTCTGGGGTGCAAGGGTAGAATTAGATCAGATAGTTATGAAGCAAGAGACTGCATCCTAAATCTGGTCATAATAATTAAGTTCCTTGTAATAGATATAAGGAGGGCTAGTTTGGTTAACCCTACTGTATCTATATCCTATGTTAGCAACATCTCTTTGAAAATAAAGGTGTAATTAGTCAAACTGGTGAACAAAGAAGCACGTGCATCCCATCCTCCAGTAACTCATTTTGCACTATTCTCTGCCTCCTATAGGAGCGTAAAGGAAGTGGACTTGGATGTGGATCGCTTTATGAAAGACATGAAGTCATTTGTGAGGCGTCAGGGCTCTGGAGACACGGGCAGTGATGTTGATATAGGAGAAGAGTCATCATTGGATATGGAGTTTGGTGACTCACGTTTTTTCATTTCTTTAAGTCGATCTTTTTAGTAGCAATAGCGAAATTGCTACAGTATATATTAACTTTACATGCAGATTGGAATTTTTCGCTTATATTTATAATGTTAGGGTAGAGGTGGAAGATTAGGGTGGAAGGTTAGTAGGTAGTTGGGCGTTTCCCCTTGGTCTTCCCTATTTCGATAGTATTAGTGCTAATATGGTACCCTTTTTTCCTTAGTTTGCTATAGCTGCGTGTCTTGTTCTGTTACTACTTACCTTCGGTAATTCCGTAATTTGCTAGCAGGACTTCGTCATATTCTTGTGTGCTGCCTTGGACTTATCTGTCTAAATATACTATCTTGATATTATTTGTTATCGGTACTATCTTGCTATTCTTTGTTGTTATCTCCGATTTAGTTTTCTAACTATTTGTCTTGCTATCACTTGCTATCAGGGCCTCATTCACCGAGGGTCATTTGGAAACAGTCTCCCTACCCTTCCAGGGTAGGGGTAAGGCTGCATACATCCTACCCTCCCCAGACCCCACTTGGTGGGATTATACTGGGTAGTTGTTGTATTTATAATATTGGTGTCTGTGCCAGCGAAAAATTGCCTAGTTTTTGATGGATATCTAACAGCTTTTTCTGTAAATTTTCCTACTATATATATATATAGGTAAGGTGGGAGGGGAGGTGCGGGCGGGAGGAGGGATTTGCGACTTGGTCCCCCTTAGGCTGGGTTTGGTTTAGGTAAGGTAGTGGGGGGCCGGATCATTTTTCTCATTCGGTATGGAGGTGAAATGATAGTGGAAGGGTTACTCCTCATGACAAGCTTAACCCGTCCAATTCTAATTTTTCCAAACATGGACAAGAAATCACTTTTATATTGGGAAGTCAACCAGGTAGTTTCTCCCCCTTATCCTCCCTCTTCCTGGAGGAACTTAACGTAGTATTGGTGTAAGTTCATTTTTTGAATTTCCTTTTCACTTATTCTACAACCCCAAACTCCTACCACAAATACTAGAGGATGGGGGGTGGGTGGGATATGCTCAACATTACAACCTCCTCTACATGTTCCCCCCTCCCCCCAAAAAAAAACCGAAGCCCAAGAAAATGCAAAATAAGAAGAAAAAGAAGTGACATTTATTGGACATGCAGATGAATCTGAAGATGAGAATGATATCGCCTAGTTATCTGATGATGATGATGATGAGAAAGGTGCTGCTTCATGCATTCGTATTCAGGCTCTCTGAATGAGGAATTGAGGGCAGCCCATTAAGTAATACATTTGTCCGTGCACATGAACAATCTGTTAAGAAAGATGAGGTTAGCCCACACTTCCAATTAAATCTATTTTTGTTTTCTGGTCTTGCCTGGAGATCAGGTTTTTGCTTGTTAAATTTACAGTTCAATTCTGGGCCCCGAAATCATTTTAGCATTAGCGAAAGTGTTTTATCTGGTAGAAAATGGTTCTTGTAAAAGTCATTTAGCTTGTTGCTCGGACACCCCCATATTCTGTAAGTTAGAGATAGAAGACCGAAAAGTGAAAATTGTCGTCGTACATTGCATTTCTAGTTACAAATAAATAATATTGCTACGGAACATCTAATGCTACGGAAAGCATGGAAGAGGAGTTCACTCCAGTAGATGTGGATTTCAATCTTGTAAAGAATTTCCTCGGTTCATTTTCTTCTCAAGAAGGACTTCCTTTACCTGCTTCTAATTTGGTTGGACTAATGGGCCAGATGCTAGCAAAGGTAAATAAGCATATATTTGTCCTGCAGCTTATTTCTCTTCCTTTTCTGTATTCTGTTTGTTTATGATTGCCATGGAGATGATGATGGTCTAGAGGCTAAGCTGAAGTTAAAGATCGTTCATGTTCTAATGTACAGTCGGTTGGCCTATTCCCATAAGCCACCTTCTTGAAACGAAGTTTATCTATTATGTCAATCGAGAAATGTTGTTGCAAGGGATGATATTTATGACAAACATATTAGAACTATTAGATAAACGTGAGAGAGATGAATGACAGATACATATTAGATGTTATTAAGTATTGGTTAATACTTAATAACAGCTTTATTAACTCGGTTTCAGATCATCGTTAACCAACTTTTGAGCCATGTTGGATTTGTAGCTTTGCTTGTGACTTGTGAGCTTTTTTGGTTTAGTAACAAGTAGCACCTCTGTTTTTCGTAGAGCATTTTTTCTCATCTTTAAAGACAAATGTTTACAAGCAGTAGATAGTTGATGAAATTCCCCAATGAAATAATTGAGATAAGTCTTATGGGTCGTGGACGGTTATTGGAGTATAAATAGATAAATAAATAAAAGACCAAGTGTACTAGTATTATTGTTTAGAAAGTTTATTGCAACTTTGACCGAGCACATCCACCAATCAATACTAGTACTAGTATAAGAAAGAATAGAGGAGGCGGAGCAAAAGCTACTCAACAACAACCACCACCTAGTATAATCCCACTTAGTGGAGTTTGGGGAGGGTAGTGTGTATGTAGACCTTACCCCTACCCTGGGGTAGAGAGGCTGTTTCCAAATAGACTCCCGACATCCTTCCCTCCAAGAACTTTCCAAACTCGATCTCACAACTTCTCGGTTGGAAGTGGGGGCTGCTTACTATTAGAGCAAAAGCTACTCAAAAGACTGATAGTACAAAAATAAGTATTAATTATTATTATTTACAGTAATGGGAACGGTGGCGAATCCGGTGGAGGAAATTGACAGACAAAAAGAACAAGGGAAATTTAGAAGGATCTGTATATTCCATCTGTCCTGTTCTATTTGGATGGATTTTTCTTGTATATGTAGATTAATAATTTTTTAATAAAAAATGCATATTTAAAATTATTATAACTGATAATATTTTCATAATACGTTAGTAAAGAACTACTTTAAAAATCATGGTAAGAAAGATGCATAATTTTGTTTCACTTTTTGATATGCTCAATCACTATAAAAGACGAAAAGAGGTTCGGACAAACGAAGCTATTAGAAATAGATTTGGTCATATATATATATATGAAGTGTAAAAGCAGGAAATGGAAATTTAAATTGGAAAGTGGAAGAAATATATGTCGAGTATGCATAGCTAGGGCTGTGCATCGGTCGGAGCGGATCAAATTTAGCACATAGATTTCGCATTTTATAAAATGCAATTCGAATTCAATCTGAATAACATAGGAAACTAGTAAAGCCTTTATTTAGGTCCTCTAAAATTTTTAATAGTAGATTTTATAATTTTATTTCAAATTAAAGGAATATTGATATTTGTATAAAGAATAAAAAAGTACAAAAAAAAATTATAAAAAAAGAAAGAAAGGTGTCTACTCTTAAACAGTAAAAATATTTTTAAAACTTTAAATTAAACTACTTAAATTTTCATATTAGTAAATATTTTTTTACTACAATATCAAATGTAATATATTGCAAATATGTCTAACATCTCATTTATTTAAATTTTCTTTTTCTAATATAAAGAATAATATTACTATGTGAAGTTAAAGACTTTATGTCATTTAAGAATATATATTATAAATAATAAGTATGAAAAAAATGGCTAGATTAATTTTTTTGTATATATGTGTGTATACATATTAATAAAAAAGTATAAGACCTTTTATTAAAATTTGGTTTTAGGCCACTAATTTTATAGAGCCGCCCTGCATCCGATAAACAAATTTCAGCAATGGTTGATGAATTGGTTACACTTGCAAAAATGTTTTGTTAGAAGAAATGGCCTATTTATGCTCTTGTTGATTCTCATCATCCTATGCGTTCGCCACCTCATTGTATCACTAGAAAGATGAATCTAAGTTGGTTCCTGGTTAGTCTTCCATTCATGTTTTGTCCTTTTAGGCTAAAAGCGATATTTTCAATGAGGTCTATTCGTCGTCACATGCAGCTCTGCAGTGTTTGGAAAATGAACCAAATGTCGGTGCGATGCAAGGATTGTATTGATGGGTTCGTTGGTTCGATTAAGAAAAGATGTTTCTAATGTCTTTGTAGATTGGGTGAAAGCTAACGTGATTAAAGCTCTAAGTATCACCGTATCTCATGAATTAATCAAATTCTTTTTCCATTCCATTCTACCGTAAAATTGGTGTTACAACAAACACCGATTGAGAAAATCATAATCTAGACTTTTCTAATCTTGTCTACATCGTTTGCTTAATTAGTAATAAACTTACAATATTTTAAATACTTTGTTTTTAGTTAGTAAACACTGAGAACTCATTATTCGATACTTCTGGAAGTTGATTACTTGAAATCTTGCGAGGCGAGTAGTTTTGATTAGTAGGTTAATTCCTTGTGGGATCGATTCCAGACAAATAAATCGAATAATATTTGTGACGATTGCTAGACCTTTTATAAGGCATAGTTGGTGTGATCACTTTCCTTGATACTTGGGCAAAACTTGAGTGATTTTTCTGTTGCAAAGAATAATTTAGTAACTTTCGTGATACTTAGGTGAAGTTTGAACTATTTTTTCATTACAAGTAGTAGTATAGTAACTTTAGTACAAGAAAGTGAAAGTTAGACTGATCAATAATGAAATTAATCCCTATCCTTTCTTTCAACTTTTTTTCTTGCAGTGTTTATATCCAAAGAAATTCTTCCTTTTTAAATTTTTACAGTCAAAAGTCCTATAGTAACTGCTATAGCTAGTAGATTCCATGAGTTGTGCAATGGTAACAACAACAACCATCCAGTATAATCCCACAAGTGGAGTTTGGGGAGGGTAATATGTACGCAGACCTTATCCCTACCCCGAGGGGCAGAGAGGCTGTTTTCAGGAGACCCTCGGCTCAATTGTGCAATGGTAAGTATGGAAAAATACATGAGCATGGCATTTTGGCACTTTAGGAATGATCAGATACTACAACATCTATTTTTTGCGATGGCTACTTTTGTTGTGTTTTAAAGCCACGAGCAGATAATGAAAATGATTCAGTGATTCACAATCTTTAAAGCTTATTCCACAATTAGTTGAGATATCAACCGGGCAGGGGCGGATTTAGAAGGGGTTAACCGAACCTTCTTCGCTGGAAAAAATACTATATATGTAAGATAAAATCTGGTTTGTACCTCTATAATTTATATTTTGAATCCCCTTAATACGGTTCAAAAGCATGACTTAGTGGTCAAGGGTCAATTTTCACTCGCCACGATATTTTTTAATTTTTTAACCTTGTCTTTTTTTGAATCTCTTAGCGATAATCCTACCTCCGCCACTATGATCGACGTACTCAAATTGAGATTGAAAGCTGGTTCAATTACTTTGCTTGATTTTTGAACTCCTAGCTAAACTTATCCTCTGTTTGTGAAGTTTTTTATTGGCTAGAGTATCATATGGAGTTGCTTTAATTTTGTATTTATTGATTTACTTGATAGTTTTTTTCTGCCTTACGTAGAAATCGTAACACTTGAAATGGATACTCTTGATTCTTGAATGCCAACGGAAGAATAGAGATCTAAAGGTGTTAAATGGGAGGGGCTGGGCTAGTCCGAACCGCACCAGTTTCATGTCAGACTGTACCGGCTCAGTATGACGAACTGGACTAGGACTAGGGACATAGCTAGTTTTGTTCTAGCTTAATTTTGGTCATCGGTGGCGAGACTGGTTAACCATGATAATATCTTGTCAACCCTAAATCGAGTACACGGACCAGCCCAGACCGATTTAAGACAATAACTTAAAAAAAACTAAATTCTTTTATTAAAATATTACGTTGGCGATGGTCAAAAAGGCAACTCACCATTGCCAATAGCCCAAATTTGCGAAATAGCCTTTTGTGGACCCTGCTTATTTAAAAAGCAACCTCTCCCTTACTTACATATTGATCATTTTTAAAACGGAAAAGGTTCAAATACCCCCTGGACTTTACGATAAGGTCTATATATAACCCTCGTTAAAAGTTTGGTCCATATCCAACCTTGCCGTTATACTATTGGTCCGGATACCCCCTTTATTTTAAACGGAGCCAAATATCACCCTGAACTTTACGATAAGGTCTATATATAACCCCTTGGATATCCTCTTTGTTTTAAAAGTTTGGCATATATGGTCTATATCTTAAACTATTTGTCCAATTAAATAATTATTTAAAAATTTTCTTTTAATTTTTCTTAAACTTATAAGTTCACATAAATTTTATACCCTAATTTTTCAATTACAATTATTTTTTTTTTAATGTACAATCCTTTTAGATGTTATATGGGTATAAATTTACAATTGTATACCTTGTTGGTATAACTATATACTATACTAGTATCATATGTTAGTTAATATTTGTTTCGTTGTATGACATTTAATTGGTACACAATTTAATTTTTCTTTAGTAATAATATCAAAAAAGGAATAATAAAAAATAGCGAAAATAGTAAATAAAATTAGATTATGAAGAGAAAAGGAATATAAAAAAGAAGAAGATAAATGAAATTAGAAAAGGAAAAAAGAAGAAAACGAGAAAAAAGAAAAGGAGAAAATATATAATGTAACATCCTCTTACGATTAGATCCTTTTCAATGTACGTTCTGCTCATAGATACATTGAAAAAAAAAATCTAAAATATTATATTCTATGTAGAATAATTTATGTGAACTTATAAGTTTAAGAAAAATTAAAAGAAATTTTTTAAATAATTATTTAATTGGACAAATAGTTTAAGATATATATCATATATGCCAAACTTTAAAAACAAAGAGGGTATCCATGGGGTTATATATAGACTTTATCGTAAAGTTCAGGGTGGTATTTGGCTCCGTTTAAAACAAATGGGGTATCCGGGCCAATAGTGTAACGTAGAGGTGTACATGGACCCGGTTGAAACCGAACCAAACCAACTATATCGGGTTGGATTGGTTCGGTTCTGTCCGATTTTTCGGATTTTTCGGGTTTTTTTTGTTATGTGAATATTATTTCAATCTTACTTTGTTAAACTTTTTATAAGTAAATATATGTTTAGTAAAAATTTAAAAACTTGACAAGCATATGATCTATTTAAATATTTTTATGGTAGTATTTTGTTAATAACACATGATAGTTATTTTTTTAGTCCTGTGACAATAATTTTTCGTTGATGTATACTTATAAGGTTAAACGAATTTAATAATTAAACATAAAAATCAATATGATACTTAATTAATGATAAGTTGTATTTAATTTTAGATTATCAATATACCACTTCAAATTTGAAAAAGATATAAGAATTTAATAAATCTTGATATATGAAGAAGGAAGAACAAAGAAATTGACGCATTTCAGTAGCACTTGATAAGAAAGTGATCATATAACCCATTATTTAAGGTTAGTAAAAATGGAGTACTTCATATTCTATCCAATATTACATTCCATAAGAGAATCCCAAATATTTCTAGAATTTTTGTAAAGAAAATTCTATATGTAAGTCTTAAAAGTATATATAAAAATTATATATTCATATGTCGGTTTGGTTCGGGTTTTTTTTACTCAATACCAAACCAAACCTAGTCGGATTTTTTAATCAGTTTGGTTTGACTTTTCGGTTTGGTGCGGTTTTCCGGTTCGGTTTGTACAATCCTAGTGTAACGGCAAGGTTGGATATGGGCCAAACTTTTAACGAGGGTTATATATAGACCTTATCGTAAAGTCCAGGGGGTATTTGGACCTTTTCCGTTTTTAAAAATTATAAATAGCCCCCCCCCCCCATTTCTTGACATACTATTTTCTCAATTCTAATTCACTCATTTTGGAATTTTAAACATTAAAAGTAGCAACGAGCATGTATGTTACCGTCAGAGTTGGGAAATTTAATTTCAAGACATCAACTCTTCAAGTGTTCAAGTATTGTGGAAATTAAGTACACTCATTTCATCTTTTTCTCTTATTTAATATTTTATGTTTATTATGTAATTTTATTATATTTGAATTTACACAATAGATATGTTAAAAGCTGTAAAATGAGTCTATAGTAAGGCTGCTAATCGGGGTAATAGAAGGAGTAAAAAAACAAGAGGTTCTGCTTCTAGTAATAATGTAAATGGCTTTACATGTAATTCTGAAAATGTCACTTAATAGTAATATAGATTATGAAAGACTACAAGAAGATTATGATAAGAAGATGATGAATTTGATAATAATTAGACGAGTTTGGTCAGAGGCTTAAGGATGGTGGCAGTGGCACCGGTAGACCACATGTGGTCCCGGTTATTAGGAATCATAAAAGAAAATGTATTTTTTTTTTTTTGTAAAACAGAAAGTACCAATAGGAATAAATATAGTATTTGTGGAGATGATTTTAAACGTATGACTAGAGTAGCATTGGGGGAACGTGAAGAGCGTAAAACACAACACGAAATTAATGCTCGCTAGCCAAAGATAATATAGTTTAATTATTGTTCCCACATGGATTAGATTTAAATAGTGTTCAAGTAATTTCTTGAATAAATGTTACTCAGAATGATTAACACCTTGGTTGTAATGATTATGAAGTAAAATTAACTATTCAAATTAAAACAACTATAAATTGATCAAGGAAAGACAAGATTTGAGCAACACTAAAATAATCAATAGGAGAAATAAGGTTTGTGACTGGATAGGTAGAAAATCGCTATTCGTGATCTAACTCTAGTTAAATTCACTATAATGTTCTAAGTATTCTTACCAATTCACTCGATGATTAGTTCAATCGTATAGCCAACTCTACCTCACAATTAAATCTGTATTCTACGATGTAAACTAATATAAAACATTGTGAAGATATGCAAGAATATATTAATGGACTAGTAATTAGGAAAACGTCTCTCGAATATTTCTCCTAACTTGATTTAATCAACAATTCAACAAGCTCTTTCGATTATTCAAATGAATCACTAAATTAAACCAAGTGAAATACTGCAAAGATAATTGCCCAAAATATTCTTCTTTCGATTAAATAATTGGATGAACAAAATTGCAATCAATTCAGAGCTCCATAAACGAATTCATGCAAAGACTAGAGTTACAATCCACAAATATCGACCAAAATACCATGTTTGTCAAACCCTAAAGTAAACTACTCCATAATCATGAAGAAAGTCATCACAAATAGAGTTGAAGAATAATATAACATGAATTCAATCCAAACTCGGGTGTTGAGTTGAGGAAAGAATGATGAATCCTTGTGCTTTGAGGCTCCAATGCTCTTCCAATCTTCCGTATGTCAAAAGTCTCGTCAAAAAATATATTTTTGGTGCATTTATACTCTGTAGCAACATGCCGGGAAGGAACTACCATTTTCAATCTAAAGTGGAAAATTACTCTGAGAAATTTGTACAGGCGCGGCACGCCACACCATGTCCCATACGTCATTCCTGTGGCTTTTATCAAAGAGCTATAATTTTTCATCAGAGGTCTCCAGTGCATTGTTGCGATGTGCCTTGTGGCGCCCCATGTGGCGTGGCAATGCAAAATTGTTAGTGTATGCTCTTTTTCTCGCTCTTTGATACCCAGACTTGGTCATCGATCCCGAACATGATCCTAGTCTAATTTCTTGGGTTTTTACTTAGACTTCAAAGCTCCAACTTGTTCGATTTAGCTCCAAACTATCTTTTTAACTCATAATCATCTTGCAAGACATAAAATGCGTAATAAGCATAAATCACCACTATTTAAGGTCAAACACAAGTAAAGAGTAGTAAGTAGAGTGCAAAATGCGACTAAAAATATGGTTTTCTAGCCTACCATCAGAACCAGTAACTTTAGTAGACTGATCACGCGCAATTAGACCTAATAAAAAGGCTAGCAGTCGTTGTAAATATAATATTTTAGAGTCCGGAGTAAAATTCTACCGAAAATTAACCTATCAATCACAAGAATTCGGGTAAATTAAAAATTTAAAATATTCAAATAACAATTTTCATTGTTTAACTAAATAATAATTTGAGAAAATGCATTAAAATAATCAACTAATTGTAAAAAGTTGTAGGCAAGATTAAGAAAACCTAGAGTTATGATTTACCCAATTATCAGAATCATTCTCTGTATGTTAATGAAACTCTCACCTAGTTATTCTCTACTAATCGTAAGCATTCTACTTGTGCAATTACAGTTATTTACTAGATCTATTTTTTTGAACTACTCTAGTTGGCAATTTTTCATTGCTCCCTCTGACCACGTCAAAGCTTCATTATCTCTAATCTTACTTTTAAACCTGCAGTATTAAAGGGCAGCCTAGTGAACTAAGCTCCCGCTATGCGTGGGGTCCGGGAAAGGATCGGACCATAAGGGTCTATCGCATGTAGTCGTACCCTGTATTTCTGTAAGCGGTTATTTCCACGGCTCGAACCAATGACCTCTTGGTCATATGGCAACAACTTTACCAGTTACGCCACAGCTCGAACCTGCTGTATTGATCTCTCGTATACCTAGGGAGTTACATTGTTCAATAACGACATAAATATATATTCTTTCTCAAGCAACATATAATACATAGGCACAATCAATTGGTGGCCCTCCATAATTAACATAAATAAGCATATAATTGAACAAGTAAAAAAATTCAGAGGCTTGGTTGTATTAAAACACAATAAGAATTCATCATTCAAAAAATTCTATCAAACCCTAGATAATAGAATGTAACGACCCGACCGGTCGTTTTGAACTTTTACACTTCGCTTGCCAGTTCTCGGGCATGACTAGCACCGTATTATTTATTGTGACTTATGTAAATCGTCAGTTTTGGTTCTCAGGTTAATCGAAATAGATATGGAAGGATGATTCTCAGCTTGAAGCTTTAAATTTGAAAGGTTTGACTCAGTCTTGACTTTTTAGTATTTGATCTTGGATTTGGATTTTTTATGATTTGGTTAGCTCTGTTAGGTGATGTGGGACTTAGGAGCATGATCGGAATGTAATTTGGAGGTGCATGGTAGATTTAGGCTTGAATTGGCGAAACTAGAATTTTTTTATTTTTCGATTGATAGGTGAGATTTTGATATAAAGGTCAAAATGGAATTCCGGAAGTTGTAGTAGGTCCGTTGAGTCATTTGGGATGTGTGTGCAAAATTTTAGGTCATTCGGACGTAGTTTGATAGACTTCTTGATCAAAAGCGTAATTCGAAAGATTTTTGAGAACCTTAGGCTTAAATACGATGTGTTTTGGTTGATTCGATATTGTTTGAGGTGTTTTGAAGATTGGTATAAGTTTGAATAGTAGTAGATGGCTTGTTGGTACTTTTGGTTGAGGTTCCGGGGGCCTGAGGGTGATTTCGGATGGTTGACTGAAAGATAGGAATTTGGAAATGGTAGCTGAAGTTTTAGGACTATTGTCATAACAACATCTGCAGTTGGGAGGCCGTAGGCGCGACCCCCGCAGATGCAGAAAATCAGTCGCAGAAGCGGAAGGGGCCAAGGAGAGCTGAAGCCATAGAAGTGGCTAGATGAGCGCACCTACGATAGCGCAGGTGCGGGTATCTCATCGCAGATGTGAAAATTGGGCGTTTAAGTGATGGCCATAGAAGCGGTGCTTAGGACCGCAGACGCGGTTGTGCATGAGCGAAAAATGAACCGCAGGTGCGAAAATCCTATGCCAGAAGGTATAAAAGATTTCCTTCGCGATTTTGAGCTATTGCTTCATCATTTTCATACAGGTTTGAGCTTTAGGGAGCTATTTGAAGAGGGATTTCAAGGGGATTTCAAGGGGATTTCGTTGATGTAAGGATTTTGGACCCTAAACTTGTTTCTACGGTGTTATTTCACGGATTTGACTTGGAAATTAAGGTTAAAATTAGGAAAACTAGGGCATGAGATTGGAGATCTTTAAGCAAGGGTTTGAGGGGTCATTTGTGGTCGAATTTTAGTATTTTTTATATGTATGGACTCGTAGGGAGATAAGGAGTCTATTGATAAAAAAATTATCGAATACCGAGATGTGGGCTCGGGGTTGGGTTGGTTCATTTCGGGATTTGCGTGGTATGTTGATTACTTTTGAGTTCACTTTGTTCCCTTAGTATATCTTGATGGTTATGTACTTATTTTTGTTGGATTTGGAGCATTCGGAGGCCGATTCGAGGGGCAAAGACATCGCGAGCTAGAGTTTGGACCGGATTGAGGTGAGTAATCATTTTAAATGTTGTCTTGAGGGTACGAAACCTCGGATTACACATCGTTGTGCTATTTTAAGGTGACGCACACGCTAAGTGACGAGCGCGGGGTAGCGCACCATTGGGGATTGTGACTTGGTCCGTCCCGTATGACTATTAAGTCGCGCATTTACTTGGAAACTATTTGATATTATTATATTTTTTAAGTAATATTATGTTTGGGGTTAAATGTCGTGTTTGGGCCTTGTGCCGACTCTTTGGACCCTTAGGGGTTTTTCACTACTGTTTCCTCCTATTTTTTATAATACTTACACTCACTCATGCTTTGCTTTCACTAATTTCATAACTCGGATTTTATTTACTTCTTTAGATTTTATAAATGATATTTTGAGTCGAGTACCTATTTTTTTACTGTTAGCCGAGGGGCTTGAGTGAGATTTGACTAAGTGAGGCTGAGGGCCTGTGTTATGAGGATTATTATGGGATCAGGCTGCACGCCGCAGCGGTGTTGTACTGATTATGAATTATGAGGCCGAGGGCCTGAGTTGTACGCCACGAGGTGACTTGATATGAGGTTAAGAGCCTGTTTGATTATGCCACGAGATGGCTTGTTATTGCGCTTGGTCCGTAAAGGGCCCCTTCTGGAGTCTGTACACCCCCAGTGAGCGCCGGTACCCAGTGTGTGTGATGTGTTGTAGCCCGAGGGGCTGTTGTTGTTTCATATTGAAGCCCGAGGGGCTGGTGTTGTTCCATGTTATTGCCCGAGGGGCTAATTTTATGTGTTTATCTGTTCTCGTTGTTTTATCATTTACTTGTTAACTGCTAAAAGATGCTTAAAAGAGGTTTTCACTGGAATAAGGTGTTTTTCTTACAAGTCTCATTGATTTACTGCACTGCATTGATTTTATACTGCCTCTGTGTAGCATCTTATTGTGATTCTTCGTGTTTTCTTATCGCTCAGTCTTCATTTATTGTTATTACTCACTGAGTTGGCGTACTCACTTTACTCCATGTACCTTGTGTGCAGATTCAGGAGCTTCGGGCCCTGCTAGCGAGGGTTGATTGTTTTCAGCAGACTCTGCAGAGTTCCCTAAGTAGCTGCTCGGCGTTCACAGCCCAGTGTTTCTCCCTCCTATCTTATTTTCTGTTTCTAGTTTTGTGATAGACTGTGTAAACTCTTTCAGGCTCTTAGACCTATCTTTAGACGCTCATGACTGGCGACACCCCGATGTCGGGCAGTGTTCGTTTATGCAGTTGATATATTTCACTTTATTTGGGATTTATCATTATTAATTACTTGATTATGAATTATTATATCTGTTAGTTTATTTGGGAATTTTGTGTCGGGTGGCCTTGTCTTCACAAGAGGCGCCATCACGACCGGGTCTAGGTTTAGGGTCGTGAAAAGTTGGTATCCGAGCCAGGTTACATTAGTCTCACGAGTCATGAGCAGGTTTAGTAGAGTCTCGCAGATCGGTACAGAGATGTCTGTACTTATCCTCGGGAGGCTGTAGAACCTTTAGGAAAAACTCCACATTCTTGAATTCTTATCGTGCGTACTTGATTCAACTTGAAATGTAACTCTTTGAATTCTTTCTATGCGTTCGTATGATCACATGAGCTCTCGGTATCAGCTGTGCGTTGCGGCCAAACGCACACGCAATTATACGCGGTCGTGAAGTAATAAAGTGACTAAAAGTCGGATGTCGAACCCGCGAGGACTTGTGATTAACTATTAACTAAATTAGACTATCCTAATTATCTAAACAAGAATTAAACCTAGAAGTATTTGGTTCTAAACTAATTAAATAAAGAATATAAATAATAAACTTTTAACAGAGATAAAGAGCAGATATTTATGATATCAATATAATGAAAACGATCTAGGGTTATGGGCTATCTAACATTCCTATTGTATTCTTCAATTGAATTGACTAACTAATTTATCTAGTTTATTGGTTGACCGGGTTAATATTGCTCATAAGAATCTGTCGAGTTCTTACTCGCCTATTCAAGCTAACCTAACTCTTATATGTCTATGGAATTAGAATCAACAAGAACGCATTTATAATTCCTGTAAATCAGCCAAGCAAGACAATTAGGTATATGTCTATCCTAACCGCTAATCCGTTTGCCGATGCCCAGGTTCAAGAACTTGCTCTACCCAATCCTATATGCAATCTAGAATTCCCACTTTCGAGTTTAACTCTATATTCGTAGATAGTATTCAATTGGTGATCAAGCAATCAAATAATTAAGTGCAGGATCGAATAAATAAACCAATAGTATAAACTAAGAAATCAAAATCAATATCCGAATAACAATAGTCATGAAAGAACCACAACCCTAGAATGTGAAGTTTAGCTCCACATAGACATGGTAGCAAAACAACAAATCATACAAAGAAACATAAAAATTACTAAGTTTGGTGGAAGAAAATATGAAATCCGGCCTCCACGACGGCTCTGTGCTTGTGTTTTCCTCTCAAAAACGTCCTCCTCACTAAAAATACCATGTTTCCATATATATATACCAAGTAGGGTTGGGCTCAAACAATTATACCTTCTCCAATGTGAAAAGGGACATTTTTCCCGGGTTAGACTAGCGTTGTCGCGCATCTGGGCCTGCTAATGGTCGCGCTAGTTGGACAACTTTCTATCTTGGCCGCGCTAAAAGTAACGCGATCGCGCAATTGACGTGCATTTTTCACCCTGTTCCATTTCAAATTTGGAAAAACATAAAACATAAAATTGTAGACCTTTGAGTTATCTTTCCAACAATATATTGTGGAACTCAAATGGAGTTCTGATAAAAATGTTATATTTATTTTACTAGACAGTGCGCAATATGCCTACTGGATTCTTCATTCACTCTAAGTATCATCCATTGACCCCCAAACATGATCCCGGCTTAATTACTTGAACTTTTACTCAAACTTTAAATCTCTAAATCACTTGAATTCATTCCATAACATCTACATAGCTCGGAATCACTCCTACACGGCATAAAACATACCATTATGCAAAACACTAGCTATTAAAGCTCAAACTCAATTAAAGTGCAGTGAATTAGAGTGTAATAAGCGACTAAAATACGTAATTATAGCCTTTCATCACTTTGCATCGACAACTTGTGATTCCCTGAACGGAGGGCGAGATATGATTGTGTATGTTGATGTTGGGATAGTATAGAGGACTTGAGGCCAGGTTTTGCTTGTAGCTTGAGCGTTGAGGCGTTGATTGTGTGAGCGCATGTTTCTGGATCTATATGTTCGATTGCGTCCCTATTAAGGGAAGTGATGACTGGATAGTGACGTGATGTGTGTAATGTGACTGCGAGATGTGGTCATATGAATTGAATGAGACGATAAGGGTCTGCTTGGGTCAGCAAGAACTATCTACTGCTTGATTTCCATCGTGATATGATGTATAGCCACGAGTTGAGGGTGTGATGAAGGATCTTTTCATGTAGCCTAGTTGGGAAGTGAAGTAAATTTCACGTGGTGATATGAGTTCACACTCGGAAAGATTAAATGAATGCGTAATGTTATGACAGTGGAAGGGTGTAAAGAGATGTTAGTTTGAGGTAAAGCAAATGGGTTATCTCATGCGGAGTGTCCTACAGTTGTGTGATCCTTATGTTGTTGTTGGAATATCTCCTCTACCAGTGAGATATACGCGTTGCGATTTGAATTTGGGCTGCTTAAGAGAGTGGGCTTGACTGTTACAAGGGTGAATGCAAGATTTGCAGAAGGTTTGAAGTGCTAGATGGTCTGTGTTACAAGAGCTTTATGAAGGATTGAGTTTAATCTCACATGGTATTATGGCAGTAATATAATATATGCATTGTGAGTTATTGCATATTTTGATCTATGGCTTTGAGCCAAGTGGGGGAGTCTGCTATTGATTGGTTGATTGCACAGTTATGTGCTATGTTGGTTTTGAGGCGTACCGGTGAATTAGTTATGGTTTACGGAGGTTGAGACCGAGGATGGCTCGAGTAAAGGAAATTTCAATAAGGTGAGGTTACATTCTGCGGTGTCGGAATGCTATTGGAATGCAGGTCGTCCGGTCTGTTTGATCGGTCTAATTGCGGTTTGGGTAGAGAAAGTGACTCTCGATAATGGTTCTAAAGGGTTCAAGATGTTATACGTAATAACTGGAGATTTTCAGGTTGTATATTGGGCTAGAAACTGAGGTTTACATTGGAGGGTGTCAAGACTTGTGGCATTTCTATACCAATTATGGGGTTCTATATATCAGTATTAGGAAGGTGAATGTAATGGCTTTGGATTCGCAGTAAGTCACTTCATGTAGATATTTTGAATGTGGTGTATTTGGGAATATTTAAGAGGGTATATGACTGCTTATGAGCCTTAGACGGTGTGGTTTTATGCTTGGGTCTCATGTGATGAGTCTGGGTTGAGGAATTGTGGTGTTATAGCAAGAAAAAGTATCAAGTCGAAATTAAATCAGGAAGAACTTGGTAGATAGGTTAGCTGGGTAGTGGGACGGATCGACATGGTAAGGATATGATTAGTTCTTTGGATGCTTACGAGGTAATGAGTTTCTATAGGTATTTCGCGGTAATGCTCTTGGGTTCTAGTGGCCTGCGTAGCTGGGTTGAGTTAGAAGGATTCAGTCCTGACAGTCTAGTTTTTGTGCAAATGGAATTCGGGGAGTTCTTGATGGTTTCTACCGCGGTTAGAGACGTATATTTTCCACGAGCGTGAGGAGCATGGGATGAATAGTGATTTTATTCTATATGGGATCAATGGAAAGTTCTTGGCTAGTTGAGTACGTAGTTACTGGTGACTCGGAAGGGATATGAAGTTCTCATGTTCATCCTGGGAGGGTATAGTATGTGCGGTATGTTGTGTAGGATTGAGATTTGCATATGTAAGGCCACGGTTTAGTTTTGAAAAGAAGGTCACAAATTCTTAGGTAGCATGGACAGTTCAGATGACTAGATGAATGGGATCACTGATTGGTGTGGCTTGATGAAGGTATACATTTGAGGAAGGGCGATGTGTTTGAGTTGAGGATACTTTATTAGTATTGCAACGCTCTCTTGTGGGATCGACTGCTGTTATTGAGTTGCTTGGTGGCATAGAAGAATTTTAGAAGTACCTCTCGAGGAATGATTGGGTATTAGAGGTGTGTTGTATATTCGGAGTTGGGATCGGACATGGTGATTCGCGTGTTGTATGGATTTGGTGACTGGGAGTTCTCATGAACAGGCCAGGTCGTGGTTGTGGGCCACGTATATCGGTCTTGTGTGGTAACTATTGGAGGTTTGGAGACTCAAGTAGATCCTTTGTTGCTTAGTATGTTGGATTTTGAGATGATATTGGGTATGGAATGGTTGTCTCCGCGTCGTATTATTCTGGATTATTGTGCTAAGTCAGCGACGTTGGCTATGCCGGGGATGCCACGAATTGAGTGGCGAGGTTCGATGGATTTATGTTCCCAGTAGAGTGATTTTTTTCTGAAGACCCAGCGGATGGTTGGGAAAGGTTGTTTTCTTGTTTGGCTTTTGTGAAGGGTGTTAGTGTAGAGACTCCTACCATTGATTCAGTTCTAGTGGTGTGAGATTTTTCGGATGTGTTTCCTGCTTTCGGGCATGCCGCCGGACGGGGTTATTGATTTCAGTATTTATTTTGTGTCGGATACCATATCTTATGGCACCGGCGGAGTTAAAAGAGTTGACGGAGCAGTTTCAGAAACTCTTTGATAAGGGGTTCATTGGTAGGACAATATGGAGGTATGTTCTACATCGAGTCGGCTTGGTTGACTTCGAGTTGTATCATTGAGGGATGTGTTGATTCGATTGTTATTGAGCTTATTAGTGATCTAGGAAGATCTATGAGTTACCTTTCCGTGTTGCGAGGCGTTAGGATTTGTTGGTTATAGGCACATGTGGTGCGGTTTTTTCGGGGTATCTCAGTGGAATTCGAGTGGGAAGAGTAGTGGATATTGCTCAGCGAATGGCATTTTAGTTGTGTCCTTCCGGGTTTGTGTGATGTTATGTCAATTGCTTCTCCGTGGTTATGGTGATTTGCTTTTGATTCTAGACATCAAATTGCGCGTGGTTGTCGATTTGATCATAGTGACTTGAGGTGTTTCATGTGGACCAGTGTTTGGATGAGGTTGCACATTTGAGCGAAATTATGTGGAGGTATGATCCTTCGTGCTAGATTCATGTGTTCTATTTCAACGAGGTGTGACAGGTTCTCAGCATTTGGTGTGGTGGTACCGGTAAGCTTGCGGTACAACTCTCTTATTTGAGTCATTTTCATGATTTGAGTATATTCAGAATGTTGCTTATTGGTGCCCCGATTGCACGAGTTATGGCTTAGATTGTATTGATGTGTCATGTCACCAAAGTAGTTGTGTTGGAATTAGATGAGATTGTTGGGATCTAGAATGAATAAAAACGAATTATGTTTCAGCGTGTTGGAGGGATAATATCGATGTTCGGCTCAGAAAATTGCTATGGTCCTTGCTAAAGGAGAAGTGGCTTCACGAACGGTTGATCTGAGCAGTAGTTATGACTTCCTATGTGTTTTATTTTTCATTGGCAGTATACGGAAGTGTTGGGATGAGGCTTTATTTGATAAAAGGCTTATTATCGAAATTCAGATGTTTTGAGCAACTGCTGTGATTAGAAGTTATCACTTCCAGTGTTTGAGTTATGTGGTATGTCATGTAATTGCGCCTGAGGTTGCAGGAATGGGTTATTACAGCTTGTTCGGGCTTATTGAGAGTATAAATGTGAGATTCTAATCTTGTAGATTATTTCAGAAGTGGAAATATGGTTCTAAGGTTTACAGCTAGGCTGGATTGCGAAATTTTAGTTACATTGTGTTATCGGACCTATATGAGATAGGGTGACATGGGATAACCCCCTAGGTATTTACATGGTAAGGTTATACAACGACTTGTTGGCTTTTGGAACAACTATGGGCACGTTCGAGGACGAACGTATGTTTAAGTGAGGGAGGATGTAATGACCCAACCGGTCATTTTGAGCTTTTACACTTCGCTCGCCAGTTCTTGGGCATGACTAGCCTCGTATTATGCATTGAGACTTATGTAAATCATCGGTTTTGATTTTCAAGGTTAATTGGAATAGATATGGAAGGATGATTCTCAGCTTGAAGCTTTAAATTTGAAAGGTTTGACTCAGTCTTGACTTTATAGTATTTGATCTCGAATTTGGATTTTTTATGATTTGGTTCGCTCCGTTAGGTAATGTGATGACCCAAAAGGTCATCACTTGTGTTGCAAGGTAAATTCAGTGTCATGAGGCCTTAAAACCTCTCTTTTTACCTCACCTCGATTTGCGTGTGTAGTCCGGATGTATATCCGGAAAGCTTTTATGTGAAAATATGAGAAATAGAGACTTCTAGAATTAAAATTTAATCATGGTTGACTTTGGTCAATATTTTGAGCAAAAAGACCCGGATCTATGTTCTGACGATCTCGGGAGGTCACAGTAAAATATGAGACTTGGGCGTATGCCCGGAAGCGAATTCCGAGGTCCCAAGCCTTAGAAATCAATTTTTGAAAGAAATTGTTTTACTGAATTATTTATGAAATAAAGAAAAGAATTAATGTTTGAAACCATTGGTATCGGGCCCATATTTTGGTTCCCGAGCCCTGTACAAACTTGTTAATGTATTTGTATGATAACTGTGGAATTTAGTGAAAAAATGGAGTTTGTTTGACGTGATTTGGACCCCCATTTGAAGAGTTATGAACTTTAAGTGTTCTTGGTGAAAATGATAAGTTTTGAGGATTAATTCATAGTTTTACATGTTGATTGATGATTTTCTCGCACGAGCAAGTCTGTATGATATTTTTGGACTTGCGTACATGTTCGGTTGGGAGCCCCGAGGGCTCGGGTGAGTTTTGGATGTGTCGCGGATTGAATTTAGACTCAGAACATAGTTGTTGCAGGATCAGAGAAGTTGCAGGTCTCTGAACAAGCCGGTGCGGTCTGCAAAGATTTCTTGCAACCGCGGAGGCGACTTTGCAGCCGCACTCGATTTCTTGCAGTCCGCGGTGGAGCTCCGTGGCCGCAATACTTTTGTGCGGTCCGCGGAGAGGGTCTGAGAGGGGTATATCTAAACGGACTTTTCAGTTATTTTTCACTTTTCAAAAAACCTAAAACGTAAGAGGCGATTTTCCAAACACTATTTCTTCTCCAAAACACTAGTAAGTGATTTCTAACTTATTTCTTTCACTCCTTAACTTCTTCTAACAAGATTTCATCCTATAATCTAGGGTTTTTATGGTGGAATTGGGATTTTGGGTAAAACCTAAGAATGTTGAAATTTGGGGATTTAGACCTCAAATTGAGGTCGGATTCAAAAACTAATTATATATCCGGGCTCGCGGGTGAATGGGTAATCGAGTTTTGGTCCGAATTTCGAGTTTGGACCAAGCGGGCCCGGGGTTAATTTTTGACTTTTTGGGAAAACTTTATAAAACCTATTTTCATGCTTCGGAGTTGATTCATTTAGCATTTATTGATATCATTAAGCAAATTGTGTCTAGGTACAAGCGAGTTGGTGGTGGAATCGAGAGGTAAAGTGGTAGTTGAGGCTTGAATTATGTTCGTGGCATCGAGGTAAGTGTTTGGTCTAACCTTAGCTTGAGGGATTAAGAGTTGAGTCCTATTTGCTATGTGTTATATGATGAGTACCATGTATAGGCATGGTGACGAGTATCTATATGTTGGTGTCAAGCATTCCCATGAGTCTTAAATTGAAATCGTTGTGTTCTTAATAAGTACTACAAATGCCTAAGTTGTTGATTCTCTATGTTGGGAAAGAATTATGATTATTCTCGTGGAAATTGCTTATGGTTGAGTATTGGTTCTAGTTGAGGTCTCTTTTGTGAAGTTAAATATTGGAACAAGTTTGGTTATAGCTGATTCCCTTTCCGGGATGTATTTACTTCTTACTGTCGATTCCGTTGCCGGGATATTATTGTTCCCTTATTGTTCCCTTGTCGGGATTCTTTTGTGATTGGTGTTGAATTGTATATTGGGATCGGGTTGCACGCCGCAACAATATCATATGTATCGGGTTGCACGCCGCAATAATATTATATGGATTGGGTTGCACGCCGTAACAATATTACATGGATCAGGTTGCACGTCGCAACAGTGAAGTATGAAATAGATCGGGTTGCATGCCGCAACAGTGTTTTATGATTTGGATTGGGTTGCGTGTCGTAACAATAAAGAATAAAAGTGGATACTTATTTGTTACTGTTTCCTTATTCCTTCTGCTATGAAGTTTAAATTGTTCTTTATGCTTTTCTCCGGAGTTACTGTTGGTAAATGATAACCCCCCCCCCCCCACAGCATGCCCCCTTCCCATCTTAAATTGCTAGTTTTTTTTATTATTACTTGCTATATATATGATTTAACTGCACAGGTTTATTTGGTATATTGGTCCTAACCTAGTCACTACTTTGTCGAGGTTAGGTTAGGCACTTACCAGCACATGGGGTCGGTTGTGCTGATACTAGACTCTGCATTGTGTGCATATACCAGTGCAGCAGCTTTTGGACCTCAGCTTTGGGTAGCTGCCTTAAGTCCTTTCGGAGATCCAAGGTAGTCATGCAGGCGTCCGCGGGCCCTGACGTCTCCCTCTATCCTTTCATCCTGTTTCATTTATGTATTTCAGAAATAGTGTCACATTTATTTTTCGAACCTTGTTTGTAGTATTCCTAGACCGTCTGTGAAGTTGTGACACCAGTTCTGCGTAGTCTTTGTTTAGGAAATTGTATTGGAAATATTTAAATGGTTTTATTTTTTCCTTTCGCTTGTCTAAATTTCGCTGTTTATAAACTGTTCGTTCATAATTGTAAAGAATTAAAAATGGGAAAAAGGTAAACTGATCAAACGGTTGGCTTGTGTAGCTTTCATTAGTAGGCGCTGCTTTCATTAGTAGGCGCCATCACGACTCCTGAGGGCGGGAAATCCGGGTCATGACAAGTTGGTATCAGAGCTCTAGGTTACATAGGTCTCACAATTCACAGACAAGCTTAGTAAAGTCTGAGGGATCGGTACAGAGACGTCTGTATTTATCCCCTAGAGGCTACAAAGTTAGGAAAAACTTCACTCTATTCTTTGTTGTTGTGTGGTTTGGTTTCTCAATGCTAATCCAATTTCTACTTTGTTCTTTCGCCGATGTCGAGAACACACACTTCCTTATCCACTGATCAGCAGCCTGAACCCCCAGCAGCAGCTCCCACGAGAGGCAGAAGGCGAGTCCGAGGCCGTGCTAGAGGCTGAGGTAGGGGTAGAGCTCTTCTCGGAGCAGCAACACCAATGGATGAGCCTTTGGTTGAGTTTGACAAGGAGGTTTCGGCCCAGGCAGTTTGGGTGGGTCCAGCTTAGGTACTAGAGGGTTTCATTGCTACCCCAGTACTCTAGGATGCTCTCGTATGTCTAGTGGGCCTTATGGAGAGTTTCACCCGGGCAGGCTTGCTTCCTGTAGCACCAATTGTCTCTTAGGCTGGAGGAGGAGCCCAGACTCCTGTTACTCACACTCCGGAGCAGATGGTTTCCCAGTTTCAGACTCCAGCAGCTCAACCAGTTGGAGTAGTTCAGCCGAGAGTGGTAGCTCAGACCGGTGATGGAGCAACTATGTCTGCTGATGCCTTGTGGAGATTGGACAGGTTTACCTAGCTCTTCACTACCACTTTCAGCGATGCATCTTCTGAGGATCCCCAGGATTATTTAGATAGTTGTCATAAGGTTATAAGGAACATGGGGATAGTGGAGACTAATGGGGTCGACTTTGCTACTTTTCGCTTATCTGGATCCGCCAAGACTTGGTGGAGAGATTATTGTTCGGCTAGACCAGTTGGGTCACCATCTTTGACTTGAGATTAGTTTTCTCAGCTATTTTTGGAGAAGTTTCTTCCTGTTACTTAGAGAGAGATCTATCGGAGGCAGTTTGAGCATCTCCAGCAGGGTTCTATGACTTTTACTCAGTACGAGACCAGGTTTATTGATTTGGCCCATCATGCTCTACTTATACTTCCCACTGAGAGGGAGAAAGTGAGGAGGTTGATTGAGGGACTCATTTAGCCTATTCAAATTTAGATGGCTAAGGAGACGGGGAGTGATATTTCTTTTCAGGAGGCGTCCAATGTGTCTAGGATAGTTGAGATGGTTCTTTCGCAGGGAGGTGGTTAGGGGTCTGATAAGAGGCCTCATCATTCAGGCAAATTCAGCGGTACCTCGTCTGGAGGCAGGGATTCGTATGGAAGAGGCCATACTCCTAGGCCTTTTCAGTTAGCACTTCAGGTTTCTCACGGTGCTTCAGGTGGCCGTGGTTCTCATATGCAGTATTCTGATCAGCAATCTTACAGTGCACCACCAACTCCTATCATAGCACCTCCTATTCAGAGCTATTCTCATGGTCAGCCTCCCGCCAGGGTCAGTCTCAATTTTCTCAGTCGCAACACTCATGTGGATACTTTTGAGTGCGGCAAGTATGGTCATATCCGAAGGACTTGCCCAAGATTTATGGGTATTCAGTCGCAGCAACAGTGTTCCCGTGCCATGGTTCAGGCACCGAGTGTTCCACAACTCGCTCAGCCAGTTAGAGGTGGAGGTAGAGGTGCTAGAGGTGGAGGTAGAGGTGTTAGAGGTGTTAGAGGTGGAGGATAGCCAGCAGCAGGCCGTCCTAGAGATGTAGTCTAGGGTGGTGGGGCCCAACCCCGATGTTATGCTCTTCCATTCAAGCCTGAGGCTGAAGCTTCCGATGCAATTATCACATGTACTGTTCTTGTCTATAGTAGAGATGTTTCAGTTCTATTTGATCCAGGATCTACATACTCCTATGTGTCATCTTCTTTTGCACCATATATGGTCATGCCTTGTGATTCTTTGAGTGCTCATGTATATATATCTACACCGATGGGTAACTCTATTATGGTAGATCATATCCATTGTTCATGTATTGTTGTGATTGGGAGTCTTGATACTCGTACAGATTTGTCACTTCTGGACATGGTTGATTTCGATGTCATATTAGGGATCGACTGGTTATCTCCATACCACACTATCTTGGACTGTCATGCCAAAACGGTGACCTTAGCCTTACCGAGTCTACCTCGTCTTGAGTAGAGAGGGACTCCAGGTCATTCTACCTATAGTGTTATCTCATATATGAAGGCTCGGTGTATGGCCGAGAAGGGGTGTTTGGCTTATTTGGCATATATTCTTGACTCTAGTGTTGAGGTTCCTTCTATTGATTTTGTGCCTGTAGTTCGTGAGTTCCCTAAGGTATTTCCTTCAGACCTGCCGGGTATGCCACCCGACAGGGATATTGACTTCTGTATTGATTTGGCCTCAGGCACTCATCCCATTTCTTTTCCACTATATCGTATGGCTTCGCTTGAGTTGCAAGAGTTGAAGGAGCAATTGCAGTACTTGCTTGATAAGGTGTTCATTAGGACCAGTGTCTCGCTTTGGGGTGCGCCGGTGTTATTTGTTAAGAAGAAGGATGGATCAATGAGAATGTGTATAGATTACCGGCAGTTGAACAAGGTTACAATCAAGAATAAGTATCCATTGCCGAGGATTGATGATTTGCTTGACCAGCTCCAAGGTGCCCAAGTGTTTTCTAAGACCGACTTGAGATCTGGCTGCCATCTGTTAAGGATTAGGGCATCTGATGTCCCTAAGACAGCTTTATGCACTCGGTATGGGCATTATGAATTCTTGGTGATGTCATTTGGATTGACAAATGACCCAGCAACTTTTATGGATTTGATGAACCACGTGTTCAGCCCTTATTTGGATTCGTTCATGATAGTATTAATTGATGATACTTTGATTTATTCCCGCAGCTGGGAGGAGTATGAGCAGCATCTGAGAATGGTTCTTCAGACTCTGAGAGATAGTCGGTTGTATGCTAACTTCTCGAAGTGTGAGTTCCGGTTGAGTTCAGTTGCTTTCTTGGGCCAGGTTGTTTCATCAGAGGGTATTCGGGTGGATCCAAAAAAGATAGAGGGAGCCAAAACTTGCCTCAACCCACATCAGCTACAGAGATCTAGAGTTTCTTGGGTTTGGCAAGCTATTATCGTCGATTTGTGTATGGTTTTCATCTATCGCGGCCCCGATGACCAGGTTGACCCAGAAGGGTGCCCAGTTTAGATGGTCAGACGAGTGTGAGGCGAGCTTTTAAAAGCTCAAGATAGCTTTAACTACGGCGCCAGTGTTGGGTTTTCCCATAGGTTCAGGGCCATATAAAGTTTATTGTGATGCATCTCGTATTGGACTTGGTGCGGTGTTGATGCAGGATATCAAGGTCATTGCTTATGTTTCGCATCAGTTGATGATTCATGAGAAGAACTATCCAGTCCATGATTTAGAGTTAGCAGCCATTGTTCACGCGCTGAAGATTTAGAGGCATTATCTGTATGGCGTGGCATGTGAGGTGTTCATGGATCATAAGAGTTTGCAGTACTTGTTCAAGAAGAAGGAGCTAAATTTGAGGTAGAGAAGGTGGTTGGAGCTGTTACAAGACTATGCTATCACCATCTTATATCATCCGGGAAAGACCAACGTGGTGGCCGATGCTTTGAGTAGGCAGTCAGCCAGTATGGGCAGTCTTGCATATAATCTGGTCGGTGAGAGATTGCTTGCTTTGGATGTTCAGGCTTTGACCAATTAGTTCATGAGGTTGGATGTTTTTTAGCCCAGCCGTGTATTAGCTTGTATAGTTGCTCATTCTTCTCTATTGGAGCGTATCTGAGATCGATAGTATGATGATACTCATTTATGTGTCCTTAGAGACACGGTGCAACACGAAGGTGCCAAGCAGGTTACATTAGGAGATAATGGAGTTTTGAGGCTGCATGGTCGAGTTTGTGTGCCTAATATGGATGGAGTCCAGGAGCTGATTTTAGAAGAGGCCCATAGTTCTTGGTACACTATTCATCCGGGCGCCGCCAAGATGTATCAGGATTTGCGGAAGCATTATTGGTGGAGGATAATGAAGGAGGACATTGTTGCATATATGGCTCGGTGTTTGAATTGTCAGCAGGTTAAGTACGAGCATCAGAGACCTGGTGGTCTATTCCAGAAGATTTAGATTCCTGAGTGGAAGTGGTAGCGTATCACTATGGACTTCGTTGTTGAACTCCCACATACTTAGAGGAAGTTCGATGCAGTGTGGGTTATTGTTGATAGGCTGATCAAGTCTGCGCATTTCATTCCTGTGGCAGTCTCCTATTCTTCTGAGAGGTTAGCTGAGATCTACATCCGGGAGATTATTCGCCTTCAAGGTGTGCCCGTGCCTATCATTGCGGACCGAGGTACGTAGTTTACCTCACATTTCTGGAGAGCAGTTCAGCGGGATTTGGGCACATAGGTTGAGTTGAGCATAACATTTCATCCTCAGACGGACGGGCAGTCCGGGCGCACTATTCAGATTTTAGAGGATATGCTCCGAGCTTGTGTTATTGACTTTGGAGGCTCGTGGGATCAACTTTTGCCTTTAGGTGAGATTGCCTACAACAACAGCTACCAGTCGAGTATCCAGATGGCTCCTTATGAGGATTTATATGGTAGGCGGTGTCGGTCACCGGTTGGATGGTTTGAGTCGGGAGAGGCTCAGTTGTTGGGTATGGATCTAGTGTAGGATGCCTTAGTCAAGGTCAAGATCATTCAGGATAGGCTTCGTACAGTTCAGTCCAGGCAAAAGAGTTATGCCGACCATAGGGTTCGTGATTTTGTATTCATGGTCGGTAAGCGGGTATTGCTTTGGGTGTCGCCTATGAAGGGCGTGATGAGATTTGGGAAGAGGGGCAAGCTTAGCCCTAGGTTCGTTGGCCCATTTGAGATTCTTGATCGAGTGGGAGAGGTGGCTTACAGACTTGCATTGCCGCCGAGTTTATCAGCCCTGCATCTAGTGTTTTATATGTCCATGCTTTGGAAGTATCACGGCGATCCATCCCACGTGTTTGACTTCACATCTGTCCAGTTGGGCAAGGATTTATCCTATGAGAAAGAGCCGGTAGCTATTCTAGACCGGCAGGTTCATCAGTTTCGATCGAAAAGTTTCCCTTATGTTCGTGTTCAGTGGAGAGGTCATTCTGCTAAATCATCGACCTGGGAGTCCGAGTCTGATATGCGGAGTTGTTATTCCCATCTTTTCTCCGACTCAGGTACTTCCTTTTATGTCCGTTCGAGGACAAACGACTGATTAGAGGTGGAGAATGTGATTACCCAAAAGGTCATCACTTGTGTTGCAAGTAAATTCAGTATCCCGAGGCTTTAAAACCTCTCTTTTTACCTCACCTCAATTTGCGTGCGTGGTCCGGACATATATCCAAAAAGCATTTATGTAAAAATATGAAAAATAGAAACTTCTAGAATTAAAATTTGATCATGGTTGACTTTGGTCAACATTTTGAGCAAAAAGACCCAGATCTGTGTTCCGACGATCCCGGGAGGTCCGCAGTAAAATATGAGACTTGGGCGTATGATCGAAAGTGAATTCCGAGGTCCCAAGCCTTAGAAATCAATTTTTGAAAGAAATTATTTTGCTGAATTATTTATGAAATAAAGAAAAGAATTAATGTTTGAAACCATTAGTATCGGGTACGTATTTTAGTTCCGGAGCCCGGTACAAACTTCTTAAAGTATTTATATGATAACTGCGAAACTTGGTGATAAATGGAATTTGTTTGACGTGATTTAAACCCCCGATTGAAGAGTTATGAACTTTAAGTGTTCTTGATGAAAATGATAAGTTTTGAGGTTTAATTCATAGTTTTACATGTTGATTGATGATTTGCTCCAACGAGCAAGTCCGTATGATATTTTTGGACTTGCGTGCATGTTCGATTCGGAGCCCAAGGGCTCGGGTGAGTTTTGGATGGCCCACAGAGTGAATTTAGACTTTGAGCATAGCTGTTGCAGGTTTAGAGAAGTTGCAGGTCTCTGAACCAGCATGTGCGGTCCGCAATGATTTCTTGCGACCGCGGAGGGGACTTTGGGGCCGCACTCGACTTCTTGCGGTCTGCGGTAGAGCTTTGCGGCCGTACTAGATTTCTTGCATTCCGCGGTGGAGCTCCGCGACCACAATCCTTTTTGTGTGGTCCGCGGAGAGGTCTGAGAGGGATATATTTAAACGGACTTTTTAGTGATCTTTCAATTTTCAAAAACCCTAAAACGTAAGAGGTGGTTTTCCAAACACTCTTTCTAATCCAAAACACTAGTAAGTGATTTCTAACTTATTTCTTTCACTCATTAACTTCTTTTAACCAGATTTCATCCTAAAATCTAGGGTTTTCATTGTGGAATTGGGGATTTTGGGTAAAACCTAAAAATATTGAAATTTGGGGATTTAGATCCCAAATTGAGGTTAGATTCCAAAACCAATTATATATCCGGGCTCGGGGGTGAATGGGTCATGGGTTTTGGTCCGAATTTTGAGTTTGGACCAAGTGGGACTGTAGTCGATTTTTGACTTTTTGGGAAAACTTTATAAAATATATTTTCATGCATTGGAGTTGATTCATTTAGCATTTATTGATATCATTAAGTAAATTGTGGCTAGATACAAGCGAGTTGGTGGTGGAATCAGAGGTAAAGTGGTAGTTGAGGCTTGAATTGTGTTCGTGGCATCGATATAAGTGTTTGGTCTAACCTTAGCTTGAGGGATTAGGAGTCGAGTACTATTTGCTATGTGTTATTTGATGAGTACGACGTATAGTCATGGTGACAAGTATCTATACATTGGTGTCAATCATTCCCGTGAGTCTTAAATTGAAATCGTTGTGTTCTTAATAAGTACTAAAAATGCCTAAGTAGTTGATTCTGTGCGTTGGGAATGAATTATGATTATTCTCATGGAAATTGCTTATGGTTGAGTATTGGTTCTAGTTGAGGTCTTTTTTGTGAAGTTCAATATTGGAACAAGTTTGGTAATAGCTGATTCCCTTGTCGGGACGTATTTACGTCTTACTGTCGATTCCCTTGTCGAGATATAGTTATTCCCTTATTGTTCTCTTGTCGGGATTCTTTTGTGTTTGGTTTTGAATTGTATATTGGGATCGGGTTGCATGCCGCAACAAATATTATATGGATCCGGTTGCATGCCGCAATAATATTATATGGATCGGGTTGCACGCCGCAACAATATTACATGGATCGGGTTGCACGCCGCAACAATATTACATGGATCGGGTTGCACGCCGCAACAGTGAAATATGATATGGATCGGGTTGCATGCCGCAACAGTGTTTTATGATTTGGATCGGATTGCGTGCCGCAACAATAAAGAATAAAAGTGGATACTGATTTGTTACTATTTCCTTATTCCTTCTGATGAAAAGTTTAAATTGTTCTTTATTCTTTTTTCCTGAGTTACTGTTGGTAAATTATAACCCCCCCACAGCATGCCCCCTTCCCATATTAAACTACTAGTTTCCTTTGTTCTTACTTGCTAAATATATGATTTAACTGCACAAGTATATTTGGTATTCTAGTCCTAACCTCGTCACTACTTTGCCGAGGTTAGGCTAGGCACTTACCAGCATATGGGGTCGGTTGTGCTGATACTACACTCTACACTGTGTGCAGATCCCGGCGCAGCAGCTTTTGGACCTTAGCTTTGGGTGGCTACCTTCAGTCCATTCGGAGATCCAAGGTAGTCAAGCATGCGTCCGCAGGCCCTGGCGTCTCCCTCTATCCTTTCATCCTGTTTCATTAATGTATTTTAGAAACAATGTCGCAATATTTTTCGGACCTTGTTTGTAGTATTCCTCGACCGTCTATGAATTTGTGACACCAGTTCTGGGTAGTCTTTGTTTAAGAAATTGTATTGGAAATATTTAAATGGTTTTATTTGTTCCTTTAGCTTGTCTAAATTTCACTGTTTATAAAATGTTGGTTCATAATTGTAAAGAATTAAAAATGGGAAAAAGGTAAACTGATCAAACAGTTGGCTTGTGTAGCTTTTATTAGTAGGCGCCATCACGACTCCTAAGGGCGGGAAATTCGGGTCATGACAAGTTGGTATCAGAGCTCTAGGTTACATAGGTCTCACAATTCACAGACAAGCTTAGTAGAGTCTAAGGGATCGGTACAGAGACGTCTGTATTTATCCCCTAGAGGCTATAGAGTTAGGAAAAACTTCACATCTATTCTTTGTTGTCGTGTGGTTTGGTTTCTCAATGCTAATCCAATTTCTACTTTGTTCTTTCACAGATGCCGAGAACACGTGCTTACTCATCCTCTGATCAGCAGCCCGAGCCCCTAGCAGCAGCTCCCACGAGGGGCAGAGGGTGAGGCCGAGATTTGCTCGGAGTAGCAGCACCAGTGGATGAGCCTTTGGTTGAGTTTGACAAGGAAGTTCTGGCCCATGCAGTTTGGGTGGGCCCAGCTTAGGTCCCAGAGGGGTTCATTGCTACCTAGTACTCTAGGATGCTCTGGTCCGTCTAGTGGGCCTTATGGAGAGTGTCACTCGGGCAGGCTTGCTTCCTGTAGCACCAGCCGTCTCTTAGGCTGGAGGAGGAGCCCAGACTCCTGCTACTCGCACTCCGGAGTAGATGGCTCCCCAGTTTCAGATTCCAGTAGCTTAACCAGTTGGAGCAGTTCAGCCGAGAGTGGTAACTCAGACCGGTAATGGACCAGGTATGTCTGCTGATGCCTTATGGAGGTTGGACAGGTTTACCAAGCTCTTCACTACCACTTTCAGCGATGCATCTTCTAAGGATCCCCAAGATTATTTAGACAGTTGTCATGAGGTTCTCAGAAGTATGAGGATAGTGGAGACCAATGGGGTCGACTTTGCTACTTTTTGCTTATCTGGATCCGCCAAGACTTGGTGGAGGGATTATTGTTGGGTCACTATCTTTGACTTGGGATTAGTTTTCTCAGTTGTTTTCCCGTTACTTAGAGAAAGATCTTTCGGAGGCAGTTTGAGCATCTCTAGCAGGGTTCTATGAGTTCTACTCATTACGAGACTAGGTTTATTGATTTGGCCCATCATGCTTTACTTATACTTCCCACTGAGAGGGAGAGAGTGAGGAGGTTTATTGAGGGACTCATTCAGCCTATTCGACTTAGATGGATAAGGAGACGGGGAGTGAGATTTCTTTTTAGGAGGCGTCCAATGTGTCCAGGAGAGTTGAGATGGTTCTATCGCAGGGAAGTGGTCAGGGGTCTAAGAAGAGGCCTCATCATTCAGGCAGATTTAGTGGTACCTCTTCATGAGGCAGGGATTCGTATGGTAGAGGCTATCGTCCTAGGCCTTTTCATTCAGCACTTCAGGTTTCTCACGGTGCTTCAGGTGGTCGTGGTTCTTATATGCAGTATTCTAATCAACAGTCTTACAGTGCACCACCAGCTCCTATCAGAGCACCTCCTATTCAGAGTTATTCTCATGGTCAGCCATCCCACCAGGGTCAGTCTTAATTTCATCAGTCGTAGCACTCCGGTGGATGCTTTGAGTGAGGCGAGTATGGTCATATCCGGAGGGCTTGCCCGAGATTAGTGGGTATTCAGTCGCAGCAGTAGGGTTCCCGTGCCATGGTTCAGGCACCGAGTGTTCTACAACCCGCTCATCCAGTTAGAGGTAGAGGTAGAGGTAGAGGTGTTAGAGGTGGAGGTAGAGGTGTTAGAGGTGGAGGTCAGGCCGTTAGAGGTGGAGGACAGCTAGCAGCAGGTCATCCTGGAGATGCATTCCAGGGTGGTGGGGCCTAACCCCGATGTTATGCTCTTCCATTCAGTCCTGAGGCTGAGGCTTCCGATGTAGTTATCATAGGTACTGTTCTTTTCTATAGTGTAGATGCTTCAGTTCTATTTGATCCAGGATCTACATACTTCTATGTGTCATCTTATTTTGCACCATATCTGGTCATGCCTAGTGATTCTTTGAGTGCTCCTGTATATATGTCTACACCGGTGGGTGATTCTATTGTGGTAGATCATGTCCATCATTCATGTACTATTGTGATTGGGAGTCTTGAGACTCGTGTAGATTTTTTACTTTTGGACATGGTTGATTTCGATGTCATATTAGGGATCGACTGGTTATCTCCTTACCATGCTATCTTGGACTATCATGCCAAAACTGTGACCTTAGCCTTGCCGAGTCTACCTCGTCTTGAGTGGAGAAGGACTCCTGGTCATTCTACCCGTAGTGATATCTCATAAATGAAGGCTCGACGTATGGTCGAAAAGGGGTGATTGGCTTATTTGGCATATGTTTGTGATTCTAGTGTTGAGGTTCCTTCTATTGATTTTGTGCCTATAGTTCGTGAGTTCCCTGAGGTATTTCCTTCAGACCTGCCGGGTATGCCACCCGACAGGAATATTGACTTCTGCATTGATTTGGCCCGGGGCACTCAACCCATTTCTTTTTGATTGTATCATATGGCCCTGCCTGGGTTGAAAGAGTTGAAGGAGAATTGCAGGACTTGCATGATACAGACTTCATTAGGACCAGTGTCTCGCCTTAGGGTGCGCCGGTGTTGTTTGTTAAGAAGAAGGACGGATCAATGAGAATGTATGTATATTACCGGTAGTAAAACAAGGTTACAATCAAGAATAAGTATCCATTCCCGAGGATCGATGATTTATTTGACCAGCTCTAGGGTGCCCAAGTGTTTTCCAAGATCGACTTGAGATCTGGCTACCATCTGTTGAGGATTAGGCATCTAATGTCCCCAAGACTGCTTTCCGCACTCGGTATGGGGATTATGAATTCTTGGTAATGTCATTTGGATTGACAAATGCCCCAACAACTTTCATGGATTTGATGATCCGCGTGTTCAGGCCTTACTTGGATTCATTCGTGATAGTCTTCATTGATGATACTTTGATTTATTCACGCAGCCGGGAGGAGTATGAGTAGCATCTGAGAATGGTTCTTCAGATCTGAGAAATAGTCGGTTATATGCTATGTTCTCGAAGTGTGAGTTCTGTTTGAGTTCAGTTGCTTTCTTGGGTCATGTTGTTTCAGAGGGTATTCAGGTGGATACAAAAAAGATAGAGGCAATCAAGAACTGGCTCGACCCACATCAGCTATAGGGATCCAGAGTTTTTTGGGTTTGGCAGGTTATTATCGTCGATTTGTGGATGGTTTTCATCTATCGCAGCCCCGATGACCAGGTTGACCCAGAAGGGTGCCCAGTTTAGGTGGTCAGACGAGTGTGATGCGAGCTTTCAGAAGCTCAAGACAACTTTAACTACAGCGCCAGTGTTGGTTTTGCCCAAAGGTTCAGGGCCATATACAGTTTATTGTGATGTATCTCGTATTGGACTTGGTGCGGTGTTGATGCAGGATGGCAAGGTCATTGCTTATGCTTCGCGTCTATTGAAGATTCATAAGAAGAACTATCCAGTCCATGATTTGGAGTTAGCAGCCATTGTTCACGCGCTGAAGATTTAGAGGCATTATCTGTATGGCGTGGCGTGTGAGATGTTCACGGATCACAAGAGTTTGCAGTACTTGTTCAAGAAGAAGGAGCTAAATTTGAGGCAGAGAAGGTGGTTGGAGTTGTTAAAAGACTATGATATCACCATCTTATATCATCCGGGAAAGGCCAATGTGGTGGCCAATGTTTTGAGTAGGCAGTCAGCCAGTATAGGTAGTCTTGCATATATTCTGGTCGGTGAGAGATTGCTTGCTTTGGATGTTCAGGCTTTGACCAATTAGTTCATGAGGTTGGATGTTTTTTAGCCCATCCATATATTAACTTGTATAGTTGCTCATTCTTCTCTATTGGAGCGTATCCAAGATTGACAGTATGATGATCCTCATTTGTGTGTTCTTAGAGACACGGTGCAGCACGGACGTGCCAAGCAGGTTAAGTTAGGAGATGATGGAGTTTTGAGGCTGCATGGTCGAGTTTGTGTGCCTAATGTGGATAGAGTCCGGGAGTTGATTTTAGAGGAGGTCCATAGTTCTCGGTACGCTATTCATCCGGGCACCGCCAAGATGTATCAGGATTTGCAAAAGCATTATTGGTGGAGGATAATGAAGGAGGACATTGTTGCATATATGGCTTGGTGTTTGAATTGTCAGCAGGTTAAGTACGAGCATCAGAGACCTGGTGGTCTGTTCTAGAAGATTTAGATTCCTGAGTGGAAGTGGGAGTGTATCACTATGGACTTCATTGTTGAACTCCCACAGACTCAGAGGAAGTTTGATGTAGTGTGGGTTATTATTGATAGCCTGACCAAGTCAGCGCATTTCATTCATGTGGCAGTCCCCTATTCTTCTGAGAGGTTAGCTGAGATCTACATCCGGGAGATTGTTCGCCTTCATGGTGTGCCCGTGCTATCATTTCGGACTGAGATACATAGTTTACCTCACATTTTTAGAGAGCAGTTCAGCGGGAGTTGGGCACACAGGTTGTGTTGAGCACAACATTTCATCCTCAGACGGACGGGCAGTCCGAGCGCACTATTCAGATTTTGGAGGATATGCTCCGAGCTTGTGTTATTGACTTTGGAGGATCGTTGGATCAATTTTTGCCTTTAGCTGAAATTGTCTACAACAACAGCTACTAGTCGAGTATCCAGATGGCTCCTTATGAGGATTTATATGGTAAGCGGTGTCGGTCGTCGGTTGGATGGTTTGTGTCGGGAGAGGCTCGTTTGTTGGGTACAAATCTAGTGCAGGATGCCTTAGACAAGGTAAGGATCATTCAGGATAGGCTTCGTACAGCTCAGTCTAGGCAAAAGAGTTAAGCTGACCGTAGGTTACATGATTTGGTATTCATGGTAAGTGAGCGGCTATTGCTTCGGGTGTCGCCTATGAAGGGCGTGATGAGATTTGGGAAGAGGGCCAAGCTTAGCCCTAGGTTTGTTGGCCCATTTGAGATTCTTGATTGAGTAGGAGAGGTGTCTTACAGACTTGCATTGCCGCCAAGTTTATCAGCCCTGCATCTAGTATTTTATGTGTCCATGCTTTGGAAGTATCACGGCGATCCATCCTACATGTTAGACTTTACCACTGTCCAGTTGGACAAGGATCTGTCCTATGAGGAAGAGTCGGTAGCTATTCTAGACCGGCAAGTTCGTCAGTTTCGATCGAAAAGTTTCCCTTCTGTTTGTGTTTAGTGGAGAGGTCATCCTGCTAAGTCAACGACCTGGGAGTCCGAGTCCGATATGTGAAGCTGTTATTCCCATCTTTTCTCCGACTGAGGTACTTCCTTTTATGTCCGTTCGAGGACAAACGACTGTATTAGAGGTGGAGAATGTGATTATCCAAAAGGTCATCACTTGTGTTACAAGTAAATTCAGTGTCCCGAGGCCTTAAAACCTCTCTTTTTACCTCACCTCAATTTGCGTGTGTGGTCTGGACATATATCCGAAAACCTTTTATGTGAAAATATGAGAAATAGTTTGATCATGGTTGACTTTGGTCAACATTTTGAGCAAAAAGACCCGGATCTGTATTCCGACGATCCCGGGAGGTCCGCAGTAAAATATGAGACTTGGGCGTATGATCGAAAGTGAATTCCAAGGTCCCAAGCCTTAGAAATCAATTTTTGAAAGAAATTGTTTTGCTGAATTATTTATGAAGTAAAGAAAAGAATTAATGTTTGAAACCATTAGTATCGGGTCCGTATTTTAATTTCGGATCCCGGTACAAACTTGTTAAAGTATTTATATGATAACTGCGGAATTTGGTGAAAAATGGAGTTTGTTTGACGTGATTTGGACCCCCGATTGAAGAGTTATGAACTTTAAGTATTCTTGATGAAAATGATAAGTTTTGAGGTTTAATTCATAGTTTTACATGTTGATTGATGATTTGCTCCCACGAGCAAGTCCGTATGATATTTTTGGACTTGCGTGCATGTTCAGTTGGGAGGCCGAAGGGCTCGGGTGAGTTTTGGATGGGCCACAGAGTGAATTTAGACTTAGAGCATAGCTGTTGCAGTTTCAGAGAAGTTGTAGGTCTATGAACCAGCATGTGCGGTCTACAATGATTTTTTGCAACCGCGGAGGGGACTTTGTGGCAGCACTCGACTTTTTGCGGTCTGCGGTGGAGCTTTGCGGTCTCACTCGATTTCTTGCGGTTTGCGGTGGAGATCCGCGACCGCAATCCTTTTTGTGCGATCTGCGGAGAGGGTCTGAAAGGGGTATATTTAAACGAACTTTTTAGTTATCCTTCACTTTTAAAAAACCCTAAAACGTAAGAGGCGATTTTCCAAACACTCTTTCTTATCCAAAACACTAGTAAGTGATTTCTAACTTATTTCTTTCACTCCTTAACTTCTTTTAACAAGATTTCATCCTAGAATCTAGGGTTTCATGGTGGAATTGGGGATTTTGGGTAAAACCTAAAAATGTTGAAATTTGGGGAATTAGATCTCAAATTGAGGTTAGATTCCAAAACTAATTATATATCCGGGCTCGGGGTGAATGGGTAATGGGTAATGGGTTTTGGTACGAATTTCGAGTTTGGACCAAGCGGGACTGGGGTCGATTTTTGACTTTTTGGGAAAACTTTATAAAATATATTTTCATGCATTGGAGTTGATTCATTTAGCATTTATTGATATCATTAAGTAAATTGTGGCTAGATACAAGCGAGTTGGTGGTGGAATCAAGAGGTAAAGTGGTAGTTGAGGCTTGAATTGTGTTCGTGGCATCGATATAAGTGTTTGGTCTAACCTTAGCTTGAGGGATTAGGAGTTGAGTACTATTTGCTATGTGTTATTTGATTAGTACATCATATAGGCCTGGCAGGTTTCATATATACTACCCAACCCAACTCATAATTAAATAAGAGATGGACTCCATTAAAAATACTTAGTAAGTATTTTATTAACAATTCCATTTCATTTCCATTAGTATCTTAAATCATAAATATCAAAATATTACAAGTTTTGAAAATCGTTGCCAAATACCAATATTTCAATCTTAATTCCAATACCCAACACAACCCACAACCTGTCTACGGAGCCTCTAAATATAACTAAAGAATAATACAAAAATGCCGGCAACAAGGCTTCGGCTATACCTTACACAAATACAAAAATAAGACTCCGGGAAGAACAGCGGCATAAGCCACGCAGGGCCCAGAGGGGAAAGGGGCTCACGAATACAGCTGACGGAAAGTGGAGGAGGTGCTACTGCCGGTGCACTGGAGTTCCTGCTATAGAACCACCTACAATCATAACACGAGTGTAGCGCCCCCGGCAAAAGGGACGTCAGTACATTTGAATTGTACTGGTATGTATAACTAAACACCATTTTACTAGAAAGAACTATCAAACAGGTACAAGTAAATAACATGGGTAAATCAAAGATGCAATTCATATAATCTTTCATTCAATTTTCAAAACACAGATTAGGGCATTTCTGTCACATGTTCACCACTGTTCTTATTACCACTGCCATCTCGAGCGGAGTC
>MU676075.1:5807-15939 GCA_026770625.1 Nicotiana glauca
TAATAAAAGGAACACCAGAATTAACGAGGTTCGGCTAATTTTGCCCACTCCTCGGAAACAACCAATATTTTATTTCACTTGAAAAATACAAGTGAAATAATACTAAATAGAGAAGATACAAATGCCTTAAGAAGATAAGAAGGCAAATGAAAGGTGTGTTTAAATCCTAAACATTAGGCCTTCAAGGAAAAATTCCCAAACCAAAGGTTAACCCACCGATGCGGGACTAACCATTTTGCCAAAAAGTCAACACCACCCCCCATACCTACAGCCTTCATCCCTAACCCAAACACTATTTCTCAAAGCCTTACCAATTCTCAACCACCAAAACAAAACACCATAAGCCCACCGCCAAATAACCCATCTGATAACTCTCTTAATATTTCAATTCCCAAATATTCCCCACCCTTGTCTCATCCAGTTAACGAGCCACTCTCCACCACCCCTACAACCAATAATATTCAACTACATAACTCCTTTGACATTCTCTGCCCAGATAACCCAAATAGCAACCTACACCACCCACACCTCTTACTCAACCAATCATCTTCAATGCCTAGCATACCCTACAAGACTCCACAATCGACAAATTCCCTCCAAAAATTGATAAAAAAAGAAAAACTATTTTAAAAACAAATCAGACTTCTAATGCAGAAAACATTCTACAAAATTCTACACCAAAGCCTATTGTTCATGAAAAGATTCCATCCCCGAAACAACAGCAATCATCACCCATACGAACACCTTTACCCGGAATTTTCGCAAAAACGAACACCACAACATCCTCTGCAAATCCTTATGCCATCTCTCACCATAACACACCACCTCAAACACCAAAAATTTCCCAAAAACCATCAGTTAGCTCTACCACTAAACCTTCCCCTACAAATTCTGAAACCATGCATCTCCCAGCAACTATGACAGCCGAAATTCATACTACTATTTCCAAGGTCCATGAAATCAAATTTTTTTTTGAACAAACTACTCCTTCTACTACTGCACACATTATAAATACTTGCCAGCACCAAAAACTCTTCCTCACAAGATAACATCAATACTGCTTTTACACAATCACTCTAAAATGCTGAGGTTCCCACAATACTACAACGACAGGCTCCCTCGTCACCGTCACCGCAACAACCACCACCTCCACCATCATCACCACTACCCCATCCACGAAAATCACCAACAGGAACCATTCAACCCCCCGACCATACACTACAACATCTATCAATACCCACTCTACACCCACTCTTACTACCCAATGACCCAAATTCCCCAGAACACCTACACATATGCCCATCCTTACATGATAGAACAAGCCCCTACAACACTTATTCCTCTTCCCTAACAACAGACACCAACCATGCACCCACAACAGGAAGAGGATCCCCTGACTCAACTCCTAGAGGAAACGAACCGTCTAAATGTCCAGAACTCCAATATGCAACTGCTCGAACTTCAGGAGATTTCCACGATCCAGTTATCCAACCAACTGGCCAACCTACAACACGACCTAGCACTGGCACAAACCTTTCCACAAACACTCTCATACCAACTAGCCAACTCCTTGAACTTATCAATTCAAACTCCACCACCATACTAAGACACCCTGCTGCCCGAAAACTTAGACGACCCCATGATCCAACCATGGCCATTGTCCCCTATGACCCATCAACAAACTCCTCATTCAGAAAACCCGCCACCAAATACCCACGAGACAATCACGGAATCTTACCACCTGAGGACATCCCTGACACTTGCTCTCTCAGAAAATCAAGAAAAAAAGATTTTTGTGGAAGGGAATCATCAAGTACACGAGGTATCACTGAACATCAGAGCTCGACCGCTGCAGACACCAGAACAATATGTAGTAATTTTCCTGACCAATATTCAGACCCTGCCACCAGGGGAGGAGGAACATATACTGCTCCAACCACCCACTCAAACAACACCGACCAACGAGGAGGAGATGCTTCTGCCAATGAACTTACATCTCACTATGTCTCTTGCTCCGGGAGGGAGCTCCACCATCCCTACTAACAATAAAATGAAGTTTCTCTTATGGAATTGCAGGGGCGCCGGAAATCCAACTTTCAAGCGTAATCTCAAAACAATATTACAATGGAACAAACCTACGGTTCTCGCACTCACTGAAACACGCCTGCATGAACATGAATCTCTCATGGATGAGCTTGGCTTCACAGGCCTACTCCAGGTAAGGGCACAAGGTTTTTTCGGTAGAATAGTCCTTATGTGGAAAGGAGATGAGGTCGACGTTGACCCACTCGTTGTCACTGACCAAGAAATACATGCAACCATCAAGGTTAGTCCCTCTTCTCCTATTTAGATTTTTTCTCTTATATATGCCAGTACTTCCTTATCCAACAGACTTCGCCTCTGGGAAAATCTCAAAAACTTTCATAACACTGTTACGGGCCCTTGGCTTATTTGCAGTGACTTTAATGAAGTAACCAACGGCTCTGAAAAGTTTGGAGGTAATCCAGTGAATAATACAAGAATAAATGCTTTTCTAGAATGCTTACATCACATCGGTATGCATGATCTTGGTTTCACTGGACCACGCTTCACCTGGACTAATAAAAGAAAGTTTATGCGAACACTTATATTAGAACGACTTGACAGATTCTTAGCCAACTCTGATTGGTTACGCCTCTTTCAAGATTCCTCTGTCTTACACCTCCCCGCACGCACTCTGAACATTGTCCTCTTCTATTAAATCTTGCACGTGCAACATCTCGTACCACCGCGGGATTTAAATTTGAAACCATGTGGCTTACCCATCCTGACTTCATTCAAATCGTACAAACTATTTGGTCTACAACAAATGGTTACCTCCCTACCATCCAACATTTTACTGAAATTCTTAAAAGTTGGAATCATTCCTGCTTTGGGAATATTTTTCATCAAATGAACATAATTCAAGCTCGAATTGATGGACTCCAAAAAATGAACCCACACCTTAAAACAAATAACCATTTACATCTCGAACACACACTTATTCAACAATTTAACATGCTACTACAAAACGAAGAAGATTTTTGGAAACTTAAATCATGTATCCAAAACCTCCATGATGGTGACGGCAACACCAAGTTTTTTCACCTTAGTACTGTCCACTGTCGTCGGAAAAACAACATTCTCGGACTCCATGACAATGACGGTAACTGGGTCTTGGACCCTACCCTTATAAATAATATTATCACAAATTATTTTGATCGAACCTACACCACTGAACTTCTCCTCACCTTAAAACAAACAACACTACATGCACCTCAAGCACTTACCCAGAAATTTCTCTACATCTTAGTCGCTCGCTAACTGACGATGAAATCTTTAGCGCCATACGCTCTTTTAAGCCACTTAAAGCACCTGGTCTGGATGGCTTCCATTCTATTTTTTTCCAAAAGCACTGGCCTCAAGCCAAAGGAGCCATTACACGCTTTTGTAAGGACATATTCTCCAACTCTCTTCTTCCGCCAGAAATTAATCACACTTATATTTCATTAATTCCTAAGGTAAAAAATCCGGAACGCATCACTCAATACCGTCCCATCAACCTCTGCAACACCATTTATAGAACCATTACGAAAATTATTGTCAATCGCATTCGACCCTACCTACCCTACTTAATCAGCCCTTACCAGAGTAGCTTCGTCCCAGGACGTCGAGCCATTGACAATGCAATTATTGTCCAAGAAGCAGTACACTCTTTCAAAAAACGCAAAGGAGCTGTAGGCCATATGCTGATCAAAATTGACCTAGAAAAAGCTTTTGACCGCCTTGAATGGTCCTTCATCCAATACTCCCTCGCTAGCCTTAACCTCCCACCATCCTTAATCACACTCATTATGAGCTGTATATCCACATCCTCCATCTCCATTTTGGTAAACGGCAAACCCACACCTTTCTTTCACCCTCTAGAGGTATCCGTCAGGGCGACCCGCTTTCCCCTTATCTATTCATTATTTGCATGGAAACACTCACTCGTCTTATTCTACATGCTACAGAAGCTCACGATTGGGACCCTATTCGGCTTTCACGCAATGGGCCCCCTATCTCACATCTAATGTTTGCGGATGATCTAACTCTTTTTGCCAAAGCAGACATTAAAAACGCAACTAACATTCACTCCATCATCAACCGCTTTGGCATTCTCGCTGGCCAAAAAATCAACTACGCTAAATCAAAAATTATTTTCCCCCTAATACACCACAAAATACTCGCCAAAGCCTCTCTACTATTCTTGGCATGCGTACATCCTCCTCTATTGGTAAATATCTTGGACTACCCATCACCAACCTTCAACCCAATAGTACCGACTACCAATATCTTCTCGATCGCATGCGCAATCGATTGCAAGGCTGGAAAATAAAGTTTCTCAACATGGCGGGACGTACTACCCTTATCCAATCTGTCCTGGCCTCCATTCCCACTTATGCTATGCAAAATAATCTTCTCCCTCCAAAAATTATTCGCCACATTGACCAAATTCAACGAAACTTCTTATGAGGCACTACTACGGAAAAGAAACGCTTACATCTGGTCAACTGGCACCAGGTTACCCTCCCCAAACGACAAAGTGGATTGGGTATTCAAAAGACTAAAGGTAAAAATATGGCACTTCTTATCAGTCTACCATGGCGTTTTCGCACCCATCGTAATACACTTTGGGCGGAAGTCCTTAACGCCAAATATAACCGCCAAAACCACCACCCCACCACTCTTACTACTAACAACCATGCGTCATTCATCTGGAAGTCCTTAGTCAAAGGATATACTATTTCAACACAAGCCATTAAATGGCAAATCGGCAACGGATCACTCATCAATGTATGGACTGATATTTGGTTACCTAACAATTGCCCCCTTCGAACCCTTATCCAAGTCCCCCTCACTTCCTCGGAATCAACTCTCACCGTTCACTCCCTCCTCCAACAACACCAATAGAATACCTCTCCACTCTCATTCCAGTTGCCTACCCATATCCTGCAATTAATACATAATACATATTTCCACCCATCTCTTAACCGGCTTGATACACTCTCTTGGGGGTTTTCCCAACGTGGATTCTCCACTGCATCCGCCTATCAGCTTTATCTACACATCTCATTCCCCCAACAACAATCCATCCCCGACCTACCATGGCTCTGGAAACTTCACATTCCACCGAAGCTCAAAACCTTTCTCTGGCTTCTTCTACTACAACGTCTCCCAACAACTTCCTTCCTCGCATCCATCAATATGCTTACCACCTCAAACTGCCACTATTGCCACCACATACCTGAAACACTCACGCACCTCTTTTTCCACTGTCCGAATGTGCATCGCGTATGGTCTTTCTTCCACATTCCCCCTCCAACTACAACTTTTTTGGCCTGGCTCAAGCCTTATTGTGCCACCCCTCAGGAACCTTTCACCTATCATGGTATTGATTTTCCTGCATCACTCCTGGTTCCTTTTATCCTTTGGCATATTTGGAAAATCAGAAATGATAATCTCTTTAACAACCTCCGCAACCCTGTCAACATACCCAACATACTTTTTCACGTTATCGAATTCCACTCCTTATCTCCTATACAACCACCGGTCCCTTCTACTCATGTTCAACACATCAAATGGTACCCCCCCGACCCACCCTTTTTCAAACTTAATACAATCACCAGTCCCTTCTCCTTCTGAAAGCCAACTGCAGTGGAGTCCAACACACTTTATATCTCCCCCACCCTTTACTTTAGATGCTTTCAATAAGGACATTTCAGATGTTACTGTACCACGATTGGTCCACCGTTGTAATAATGATACTACTTAGCTTTTAATATAAACGTATCTTTATTGGCAAAAAAAATTTCCAAGTAATTTACCATTTATTTATTAATATTAGATTACAAGGAGCCAAGGCTGCACGTTAGGGCAAAAATCCACTTCTTCACGATGCCCGTGGAAGTAGTTGACTAGTCGTAAATAATCTTCAACACACTAAATTTGACAACTAAAATATAATAAGAGGAGATAGAATGCGATAAAAATAAGATGATTACCTAAGGAAAAAAAACATCTCTTTTGTTTTAACAATCACGGGCTCATTAATTTAGAGATGAATTCATCTGTCTTTTTACAAGAGGTCAACAAAGATAATGCATGTATGCAAGATTAATATCGAGATGTTTAAAAGAAATTTCACTTTCTTTTCGAAAAGTTTTCAACTTCTTTTGAAATAAGATTTTGGCCAGGAAATTTTCAATTTTTACTTGAAGATACAACAATAACAATAACTCGGTATAATCCCACTAGAGAGGAGGGTAGAGCAAGATGAATTTTGGTATTTTTCAAAAATTGAAAAAACTCCAAAAAACTGTTTTTCAAAATTTTCACTTACGATCACTGAAAATTCTATAATAGCCCAAGATTATATTCATATCCAAACACAATTCTAATTTTTAAATACCATCTTCATTTGAACTATTTTTTAATTTTTTTCTGAAATTTTACAATTCTTAAGTCCAAACGCTCACTTAGTAACAAGAAATAAGACTCAGGCATAAATTATGTGGGAGTTGACTACTGAAGTCTGATTTTTCTGGCACTTTGTTTGATTTGAATGAAGAAAACTTGGAATGTTCAGGGGAATTGGGCAGCACAAGTTACAACTTGTTGGATGGTTGTTAGGTGATGACCCTGATGTATTGTATTGTATTGTATTATTACTTTAAATATAATGTTAAAAAAATATAATATTTGTTACAATTGTTACTTAAATTTTATTGTATCGTATCGTATCGTATCGTTAAATCCGTGGTTACGTAACGACGAAAAATATCACTTTATGGAACGACAAATTTAGTGTGGTCGCGTCGCACCTTATTTTTTTCTCCTGATCTTGCCCTTTCTTATTATTAAATAATCTCATTTTATCTTTTACCCGACTGCCTTTTTGTATATAATTCTACCTCGTATCTTACTATTTTGTCATAATATTGCAAGTTTATTCTTTATATTGTTGGTGCATGACATCATGAAACAACGACACACAGTGCTATCTATCCAAACATTATATACATCAAAACAACATAGTACAATATAATACAATATTATACGATATATTACGGAACGATACATAATAAACCATCCAAACAAGCTGTAAAGCTATAACCAAACTAGAGCCGTCAATATGGGCTTGGCTTGTTGGGCCAGCCCAGCCCAGCCCAGCCCTTGATTTAGCACGGCTGGGATGGAATTTTTGGAGCCCGTTTAAAAACGAAGCTTTTAAGTCCGGCCCGAGTAAACCCGTGGCTCGTGAGGCTTGACTGAGGCTGGGCCGATCCGGCCCGTGGGCCTAATAAAATATTCATTTAAAATATATAAAAAATAAAAAGTATGTAGCCTTTAGAGATGGAATGTTAGAATTGGATCTGTACTAAGAGGATGTTGTCATGTTACCAAAACTTGATCTTGAAAAGTTTCAAGAGATGGATGTTGTTATGTATTTGAAGGACCATTCTAGAAAATATACCGATCTTTCAATGATGGTGCGTGATGTACTTAGTATTCTTACTACCATTGTAGCATCGAAATCAACATTTAGCATTGGTGGTGTGTTCTTACAAAGTACAGAAGTTGCAATTATTATAAAAATGTCCTTACACTTGTTATTACTCGAAATTTGCTGCACAAATTTTCCCAAACTCAAACTGCTAATATTATTTTATGTGAATTTAAATATTATAAAGTTTTAAAATTGAATTATTTTTAATATTTAACTAATTAATTTGCATATGAATTGTAGATGAAATTGAAGATGTTGAGACAACCTTGTCACAAGCGGATTCAAATGTGTTTGATGAATATGATGTGTTGGATACACTACAACATTATGTATTTTTAGCTACAGATTCTTAGCTACGAATTTAAAAAACGTGGCTATTATCGAGTATTAGCCACAAAAACTTTAATTTGGTAGCTATTCACAATTTCGTAACATTTCTTAGCTACAAGGATTATATTGACAAAGCTAATTTTTCATTTTTGCTATATTTTCTAACTATCGTGGCAATACCTGCCAAAATAGCTACAAACTTATTGCTACGCTAAAAATTTGTAGCTAATTGTTATTTTCTGCCACGTGTTTGAAGTTGTTATAGCAACAAAGTATTTTTTGCCACAATATTTTATGTCAATCAAAATCGTGTAGCTAAATGAACATCTTTGCTTCAATTTCTAAAATTTGTGGCAATAATTAGCTCAATAGCTACAACAAATTATTAAGACAAAATGATATAGCCACGAATTTAAATAGCTACAATAATTGATGTAGCTAATTCTAAGCTTTTACTATTGAAGTCTACTCAAGAAAGCCTCTCAAATATATTAACCATTAACTTCTCAGCAAAATTCTCAGTAACCCACCTCGACGGAGATGAAGAATCAATATGAGGCTTCATCTTTGAGAAATTAATTTTGAGAGTTGGAGGTTTAGGATTCTTTTGGTACGGTGTAAATTAGATCAAATAGAGGAATGCTTATGGGAACTGTACGTCATGCTCTAAGGAATGCACATGTATGTGAAGTTGCATATTATACACTTTGGTCAACATTACTTTATGGATGTTAAGATTTAAAAATTTAAAGGTGTTCATTCTTGGATTCAACTTAATTTTACGTGATCTTTCTTATAAGTCTCGAATATATTTTTATCGAGTGTTTCAAGAATAGTTATTTTAATTGCACTTGTTCTATCGAAATAATACCTTTCGGGGTAAGTAGAGATGTTTATCGTTTAGTTCAATCCAATACTGCGGGATCATACTTGTAAGTTTCTAATTTAATTTAAATAAATAGGATGATTATCTCTAATTAACATCGATAAACTCTTTTATCGAATTTAAACAAAGCTTATCAAGTTCTATCAAGCTTCACCATGATCGAGTACTTTGAGGATAGTTATTTTACTTAAATATGTTATACTGAAATAATACCTTTTAATATAATTTGTTGTGTTCATCATTCAATTCGATCCAAATTTGCAAGAGCTTAATGTCTTAATTACTTGTAAGTTTCACATATAATTAAAATAAATAGGGTAGTCGTATGTAATTATTATCGATTAACTATTATATCAATTTACTCATACGATAGTTAAAATAAATAGTGTGATCATCTCTAGTTAGCATTGGTTAACTCCTATATCAAATTTAAATAAAACTTCACCTTTAAGTCTAATTAATATTGATTAACTAATGTAGCTTTAACTAATATAAGTAGATTATATGGAATAACAATGTATTTATATTAATAATATATTTTTTAGGAGGAGGGAAATATGAACTCACAAAATATTTCCCTCTAATTTTTTTGTGCCAAAATCACAGTCTTCTTTCATTATTAGAGAGACTAATGTGCCAAAACATAAAGGAAAAGAATCAAAAAGACAAAAAACCTAAAATACTAATCCGAGGAGCAAAGGCACGCCTCTTCCCCTACATCAAAGGTAAGCTTCTTTTCCTTTAAATGTATTTTATGAATATGATGTGTTGGATATATCTCATAAGCATCATGAACGTTCTCTTGGATAGTTTGTTTTAAATTTTGACTTTTAATGAATGAAATATAGTCTTATCTTTTACTTTTTCTAGTGTTTATTGTAATATATCGGAACAATATAAAAAGTTATTAATTTGCAATTTTTATCCAAGAAGATATTTTTTAACTTTTAAATAATTATCTTTTTTTAGGTTAGAAATTAACGAAAAAATATAAATTATATTTTTAAAAATGATGGGCTGGTCCGTGAGGGTCCGCGGCCCACATAGGGCTGGAGTAGGCTGACCATTATAAGGCCCATCAAAATAGTGGGCTAGCCCAACCCAGCCCATCAATTACTAAAGCCCACATGGGACGGGGGGAGGGGGTTTAATAGGTGGGTAAGGCTGTATTTTTGGCGGTCCCGGGCCTTAAATGGGCCAAACGGGCCGGGCCTGGCGGTCCCGGGCCTGGCGGTCCCGGGCTCGGGCGGTCCCGGGCTTCGTGGGCCTGCTGGGTGGAACCGGCCCGTGACGGGCCTAAGCCCAGATGGTCCTGGGCTAAACGGGCCGGTCTCGTGGGCTTAGCGGGC
>MU676075.1:18274-31043 GCA_026770625.1 Nicotiana glauca
CCGTTAGGCCCGTTAGGACCGGCCCAGGCCCGCCAGCCGGTCCCGGGCTTAGCGGTCCCGGGCTTCGTGGGCTTCGTGGTTGTGCCCGGACCGTCGCGGGCTTTTAGGACCACTGGGCCCAGGACCGCTAGGACCGGCCCGCTAGGCCCGTTTAGACCGTTTAGATCGCGGGCCCGGTCCGGTCCCGGTCCCGGCCCAGCCCACCATACAGCCTTATAGGTGGGTGGTGGAGAAAAAAATTAATATTATTTATTTCAAAATACTAATGCTATGATATAACCATAATAGCATTGGATTGGTAAATTTTTACCATTCTTATTGGTAAAAACGTAAGTCCAAGTAATCTTTTAGATGGTCAATTTTCATTTCGTTTTAAGTAAAATATGTAATTAGTCAAAGGCATGCATACAGAGAAAATATTTTCTCTGCTGTTTTCTGGGCTCTATGAACAACTAACGTTTTCTTTGTGCCACTGGACTTGATGCTTCATTTACAACTAACGTTTCTTTGTAATTTTAGAATGCTCTTCTCTCTTCTTTTCTATTGTACTTTAAGTTGTTAACTCCAAGCTTCATACTTTTTCTCTAAAAAACCAATACGGTGCTTCGTGCTTTTTCTCCAGAACTTGGTGGTTCCTTTTTCTCCAAAGTAAGTATGATTTTATATAGGTAAATATATATATGCATATTTCTATACATTTATTTCTTGCTCTCTAAACATCAGATGAGTATTCTCATCTTAAAATTGGAAGCTTAAATTTCATATTGTGAAACATCTTTATTTAGCATGAGATTTTGCTTTCCAACGTTCATCAATTTAAGAATTGGTTTCTGTAATACCAGGAGACTGAATAAACAAGTTAAGCAGAGGGAAGTGAATTTATATATGCACATCAACAAAAATGATTTATTTGTGTTCCTAGACACAAACGTTTAGAGGGCAAAAGCTCAAATGGCTTCTATTAACCTATATAATAGATGATTATTTAGTAAAAACTTTTCACAACACCTAGGAGGTAGGATATAGTTATTGCGAAAACCTATACTTTATGATTTGAATATAACTATTATAACAGAACGATTAATTTACTATCAAGTGCAACACAAAGGTACATTGAGGCAATTTTGTGTTGCAATGGCATATGAATTTAAGAAGAAGTATATTGCAGGATATAAAGGATTTAAATGCTCAAATCAAGGGTCCATAAGTACCAATAAGTAATTTTACTTGTGTTTTGAATAGAGATACGAGGATAAAAGTCCTATCTCTTTGTAAAAAAATTTAGGGAGTTTAGACAATGTGTTGGAGATTATTTATTAACAAAGATATTAAATCATTTGGGCATTTTATATATGAACAACAAATACAGAGGTGCAAACAGGATACTAAGTAGAATTGACAGAATACTAGTGAATAATGACTGGATATCCATGCTACCAGGCTCGGATGTCCACTATAAAAATGCATGGCTCTTTGATCATACTCTTGCTATCATTAGTTGAGAGGATGAATCCTAGAATACCAAAAGGATATGGAGTAATTTTGCTCCAGATTTCAAAGAGAGAGTCAAAAGATAGTCAGAGATGGAATACTTGACACAAAGATGTACAAATTTGTAGTCACACTAAATAATTTCAATGTCACGACCCATTTTACCATAATAGGCCATGATGACGCCTAACACCATTGTCAAGCCAGCCGATGCAGAAATGTGATTAAGTTCTCATTTTACCTTAGCCAATAAATAGTTATACTAGATATTCGAATATAAAAGAAAAGACCAGTAAAGATCATAAAGTGCTAAAATAGCAGTACAACCCCAAAATGAGTGTCTACTACTCTGTGTACCAGAACCTGGTGTCACAAGCTACGGGCGACTAGTAGAATATACTCAAAAGAATAATACACTATCCTACTTTCTGAATCAGGATAGACAGAAACAAAAGTACAAGAAAGGACTTCTTCGGCTTCGGATCGGCATGAGAGAAAAACAGCTCACCGTAGAAGTCCCCAAGCGTGCTCACTGCTGCGCACCAGGATAATGTCCATATCTACTGCCTCAAAGCCTGTACATTTAAGTACAAAAGCGTAACATGAGTACATAAACCACATGTACGCAGTAAGTATCCCGTCTAATCTCGAAGAAATAGAGACGAGAGGTCGACTTGATACTTACTAAGGTCAAGATAATATAATATAACAAAGTGAGATATACAGCATAGAGCATTTCCAACAACACAAGTTTAATAGAAGAGTCATATTCATGTTCTTGTCATAATTTAATTACCAGTTTTCCCTTTTTCATATTGAATGAGTGATCATGACATAACTAAATGTAAGCATATAAATCATGCACAATCATGCCGAGGTCGACGTCCCGCTCCAATAGAAAATAAATTGTGCATTGCCGAGGGTCGAGCGGAACGAACCATAGATGCATCTATTATCACCGAGGCGATCGACCCGATCCATAATCATCAAAAAATTCACATAAGGCTCAATTACATACAAGGGAACTCCTATAGGGCTCAATAGACTCATATGTTCACTTTCATTTCCTCAAGTCTCTAGCAACCCATAATGATCATATTGGCAATTTAAAATAAGAGATATTCCCCAATTAGATATGATGTGGGTCCTAAACTACCCGAACAATTATCATATAATAGCTACGCACGGACTCTCATCACCTAGTACGTACGTAGCCCCCACATTTAGCAACAATTACTCATTTACAATCCTATGGAGATAATTCTCTCTTACAAGGTTAGAAAGGAGACTCACCTCGCTCCAAAGTACACTCCCAAAGTCCAAGAACGAGCCCAAGTCCTTAATCCGAAGCCGAACAATTCTCAAACTAATCAAACGAAGTAAGAACTAGTCAATAAAGGCTCACAAGGCTGAATTCTAACTATTTAAGTGATTTCCCAACCTTTCCCATAAGTTTCCCAAATTCCGACCCCGGGCCCACGTGCTCGGACCCCGAGGTTCTTCGAAGAAAGTTGTTCTCTATCACCTAAGGATAAAAAATATATGATTTCTAGTCCATTACATAGTTATTTACGTGGTTAAATCTTCATTTTTATTTAAACCCTAGGTCTGTCTCTAATCCTTTGATATTACCACATTTCTAGTGTTTAATCTACTCATTATACAAGTACTTAAGCTAAAAATGTAGAGGAATTACTTACCTTGACAATCTATGTGGAAACCCTCACTTGGAAGTTCCCAATTCGCCCAAATGTGGAGTGAGTAATGGCAAAATTGAAGGTTGGGTTCGCACTTAATAAACCCATTCTGCCCAGCTAATTTCGCTTCTGCGGCAGAATTTCCGCTTCTGCGGAATCTGGGCCGCTTCAGCGGATTCGGACAATATGGGCTAGACCACTTCTGCGGTACGTGGGTCGCAAAGGCGGGACCGCTTCTGCGGTCCCAGGGCCGCTTCTGCGATTTCCCCATGCCTAAGCCCTTTCTGCTTTTGCGTCCTGTCGACCGCTTCTGCGGTCCAAGAGCCGCAAAGGGGTTATGACAAAAGCAGCAAAGTTGGTTTTTCCTAAGTTTTCAACTTCACTCGAACCTCGACCATTTAACGCTCGGGGCTCCCGAGCCCCGCCCGAACATACCGTCAAGTCTGAAATCACGAGGCGGACCTACTCGAAGCCTCGGAACACTCAAAACAACGCTAATTCAAGGAGTCGAACCCCAAAACCAATTGAATCAACTTAATGAACTTCAAGTTCTTAATTTCCTTTCAATGGGTCAAAACGCCCTTAAACTACTCGGATTGACACCAAAGTTTAAGAGTAGGTCTTAACTGATATTTCAGACTTGTACCAAGTTTCGGGATCGAAATCCGAATCCGATACCCAAAAAAACAATGATTTCTTTGTTTATTTAAAACTTCGAAACTTAAACTTAACAATTTCACATAAAAATTCATTACTCAGGCTAGGGACCTCGAAATTCGATTCCGGGCATACGCTCAGGTCCCATATTTTCCCACGGACCCTGAGAAATTGTCAAATCATGATTCCGGGTCCGTTTTCCCAAAATGTTGACCAAAGTCAAACTTGGCCTTTTTAAATAAGCTTAAAGAAGCAACTAGACTTATTCTTGCTCAAAACTCTTCTAAATTCCGAACCACTCGTCCCCATAAGTCATAAATTAGCTAAAGCAAGTGCGGGAAGTTTTTATTTAAGGGAACGGGTTTCTAAAACGCAAAATAACCAGTCGGATCGTTACATCCTCCACCTCTTAAAAAACGTTCGTCCTCGAACGGACATAGAAAAGTACCTGGACTACTGAATAAGTGGGAATATCGGCTCCACATGTCTCCTCGGACTCCCAGGTCGCCTCCTCAACCGGTTGGTCCCTCCACTGGAATCTTACCGCAGAAATCCTCTTGGACCTCAACTGGCGGTCCTGTCTATCAACAATGTCAGCTGGCTCCTCCTCATAGCCCAAGCTCTCGTCTAGCTAAATGGTATTGAAATCCAACACGTGTGAATAGTCGGCATGATACTTCCAAAGCATCGATACATGGAAAACTGGATGAACTCCTGATAAACTGGGAGGTAAAGCAAGCTCATAGGCAACCTCTCCAACTCGCCTCATCACCTCAAAGGGTCCAATAAACCTTGAGATCAACTTGCCCTTCTTTCCGAACCTCATAATGCCCTTCATGGGCGAAACCTTCAATAGAACCTTCTCGCCAACCATAAATGATACATTGCGTGCCTTCTGATCCGCGTAACTCTTCTGCCTGGACTGAGCTGTGCGGAGCCTCTCCTGAATCAACTTTACCTTATCCAAGGCATCCTGAACCAAATCTGTACCAAGCAACTTAGCCTCACCAGGCTCAAACCACCCAATAGGAGAACGACAACGCCGACCATACAATGCCTCATACAGGGCCATCTCTATGCTGGACTGATAACTGTTATTATATGCAAACTCCGCCAAGGGTCAGAACTGATCCCACTGCCCTCCAAAGTCAATCACACATGCTCTAAGCATTTCCTCTAAAATCTGAACTGTTTGCTCCAACTGCCCGTCGGTCTGAGGATGGTATGCCGTACTGAGCTCCACGTGAGTCGCCAACTCACTCTGAACAGCTCTCCAGAAATGGGAAGTGAACTGAGGGCCTCTGTCTGATATGATGGAAACCGGCACACCGTGCAGCCTGACTATCTCCCGAATGTAAATCTGAGCATATATCTCCGTTGTATAAGTAGTCACCACTGGAATGAAGTGGGCCGACTTGGTCAATCTATCCATAATAACCCACACTAAATCCACCTTCCGCTGAGTCCGCGGCAACCCAACCACGAAATCTATGGTAATGCGCTCCCACTTCCATTCCGGAATAGGCATCTGCTGAAGTAGGCCACCTGGCCTCTGGTGCTCATATTTGACCTGCTAGCAATTCAAACATCTAGCAACATACTCCACTATATCCTTCTTCATCCCCCGCCACCAGTAGTGCTGTCTCAAGTCACGATACATCTTCGTGGCACCCGGATGAATGGAGTACCTCGAACTGTGGGCCTCCTCTAGAATTCTCTCTCGCAAGCCATCAACATTAGGGACACATACAAGGCCCTAAAGCCGTAACACACCATCCTCGCCAATAGAAATCTCCTCGCCACCTCCCTAAAGTATCGTCTCTCTGAGAGCCGCCAAATGTGGATCATCGAACTGTCGGACCTTAATTTGCTCCAATAACAAAGACTGAGCAACCACACATGCTAGAACCCGGCTGGGCTCTGAAATATCCAATCTCACAATTCTGTTAGCTAAAGACCGAATGTCCAAAGCTAATGGTCTTATCTCGGTAGGAATGAATGCCAAGCTACCCATACTCTCCGCCTTCCTACTCAAGGCATCCGCGACCACATTGGCCTTGCCTGGATGATAAAGAATGTAACGTCATAATCCTTTAGTAACTCCAGCCACCTGCGCTGCCTCAAATTAAGATCCCTCTGCTTGGACAAATGCTACAAGCTGCGATGGTCTGTATAAACCTCACATGGCACTCCAAATAAATAATGCCTCCATATCTTGAGAGCATGAACAATCGCCGCCAACTCTAGATCGTGCACAAGGTATTTTTTCTCATGAACTTTCAGCTGACGTGAAGCATATGCAATAACTCAACCCTCCTGCATCAATACACATCCCAAGCCAACGTGAGAAGCATCGCAATACACTGTATACATCCCTGAACCGGAAGGCAATACAAGAACTGGTGCCGTGGTCAAAGCCGTATTGAGCTTCTGGAAGCTCTCCTCACAATCATCGGACCAACAGAATGGAGCACCCTTTTGGGTCAATCTGTTCAGAGGTGACGCAATAGATGAAAAGCCATGCACAAATCACCGATAATAACCTGCTAACCCCAAGAAACTCCTGATCTCGGTCACTGAAGTAGGACGTGGCCAACTCTGAACTGCCTTAATCTTCTTGGGATCCACTTTAATACCCTCTCCTGACACTACATGCCCCAAGAATGCTACTGACTCTAGCCAAAACTCGCACTTGGAGAACTTAGCATAAAGCTTCTGCTCTCGCAAGGTCTGAAGCACTACTCTCAAATGCTGCTCGTGCTCCCCCAGGCTACGCGAGTATATCAAGATGTCGTCAATGAAGACGATAACAAAGGAATCAATATAGGGCCTGAACACCCTGTTCATCAAGTCCATAAATACCGCTGGAGCATTAGTCAAGCCAAAGGACATCACTGGGAACTCATAGTGGCCATACCTAGTCCTGAATGCAGTTTTTAGAACATCCGAATCCCGAATCTTCAACTGATGATACCCTGACCTCAAGTCGATCTTAGAGAACACCCTAGCACCTTTTAACTGATCGAACAAATCATCAATACGGGGCAATGGATACTTGTTCTTGATGGTAAATTTGTTCAACTGGCGGTAATCAATACACATCCGCATAGTCCTATCCTTCTTCTTCACAAATAGCACTGGTGCACCCCAAGGCGATATATTGGGCCTAACAAACCCCTTTGCTAGCAACTCCTCCAACTGCTCCTTCAACTCCTTAGGAGCCATAAGGTACGGTGGGATGGATATAGGCTGAGTGCCTGGAGCCAATTCAATACAAAAATCAATATCACGGTCCGGAGGCATGCCAGGAAGATCAGAAGGAAAAACATCAACGAACTCTTGGACTACTGGCACTGAATCAATCGTCGGAGACTCTGCGGTGGTGTCTCGCGCATAAGCTAAATAAGCCAAACACCCTTTCTCAACCATGCGCTGAGCCCTCGGGAAAGAAATAACCCTGCTAGGCGTATCAACTATGGAACCCTTCCACTCAAATCTCGGCAACCCTGACATCGCTAGAGAAATAGTCTTGGAATGGCAATCTAGAAAACCAATCCATGCCCAGGATAACCTCAAAATCGATCATATCGAGAAATAGAAGATCTGCTCTAGTCTCATAACCACAGATAGTAACCATACAAGATCGGTAGATTCAGTTCACAACCACAGAATCACCCACAGGAGTGGACACGTGAACATGAACACCCAAAGGCTCAGGAGAAATAGCCAGGAAATGAGCAAAAAGAGACGATACATATGAATAAGTAGACCCTGGATCAAATAATACCGATGCATCTCTACTGCTGACAGAAATAATACCTGTGATGACGGCATCTGAGGCCAATGCATCTGGCCAGGCCGGAAGAGCATAAAATCTAGCTGGAGCACCGACTGTCTGGCCTCCAACTAACTGAGTAGTAGCTGGCTGACCTCTCTCTGTCTATACTCTACCCCTGGAATGGCCTCTACCAGTTTGCCCTCCACCTCTAGGCAGCTGGGCCGCTGTTGCTGGAGTCATGGGCTGCTGCCCCTGCTGTACTGCCTTGCCCCTAAGCCTGGGGCAGTATCTCCTCATGTGGCCTACGTCCCTGCACTCAAAACAATGAGGTGCGGTGACCTGCTGTCCGGATGGCTGGACTTGAATACCAGAAGGCCCACTAGAAGAAGCCTGAATAGCCGGCGGGCGGGGAGAACTCTCCGACATAACACTGAAATAAGAACCGGAAGACTCAGGAGGAGCTGAATACCCACTGGATGAACCCTAGATAGCTGGCAAGCGATAAGATCTCTCTGGCATGGCGCTAAAATAGGGGCGTGCTGGAGCACCCCGAGCTGGTGGTGGTACTGGAGCTGGGGGTCTACTGGGCTGACCCCTCCCAAAGCGACCTCTGCCCCAGGCTGGGGCGCCTCTGAACTCTCCTAAGAATCCGGTCCTCTTATCCTGCTACATCTGCTCTCTACCCCTCAAGCGGTAACCCTCAATCCCGCGGGCAATCTCAAGTACCAGCTGATATCCAGTGCCCATCTCTACCTCACGAACCATACCCGACCGAATAGTGGGACCCCGCAATAAACCTCCGTACTCTCTCTGCCTCTGTGGGAAGTATCATGAGTGCATGGCGAGACAACTTCGAGAACCTCGCCTCATAGTAGATCACTGACATATGACCCTGCTCCAGATACTCAAACTGATGACGTAGCTCTTACCTCCCAGAGGGTAGAATGTACCGATCAAGGAACAACTGAGTGAACTGACTCCGAGTGAGGGGAGGAGCGCCTACTCTAGCCTGCTAAGTAAGTAAGACTGACACCATCTATGGGCCCTACCCTCCAGATGAAAAGTAGTGAAGTCGACTCCATGCGACTCTAATATCCTTATGTTGTGCAGTCTATCCCTGCACCTATCAATGGAATCTTGGGCATCCTCATGAAGCTCGCCCCCGAAGACTGGAGGGTGCAACCTGGTCCATTTGTTTAACAACTTCTGCGGATCGCCGTCCACAGCTGGCCTGGGTTGGGGTGCCGCTGCAGCAACTGGCTGAGCCCCCTCTGCCGGTAGTGCACCCGGAGTATAATAAACTGTGACTGTATGACCTGGAGCTTGTGTGGTAGGGTTCTGTGCTCCCCCTCCCACCTGTGAGGTAGCCGGATCTGCTGGAAATAAACCAACCTGAGTCATGGTGTCCATGAACCGAAGCATACGGCCCATGACCTCCTGAAATCCCGGTGCAGTCATGAAATCCACCAGAGTAGGCACAACTGTGGGTACCTCGCCCTGCTCCTCAATAATGGGATCCCTCGTAGGACCTGCTGGTGGTGCATATGGAATAGCTCTAGGACGGCCGCATCCACTACCACGGGTCGGCGCCCTCCCCCGGCCTCTCCCTCGGCCTCTAGCAATGGGGGAGCAGCTCCTCCCGGGTCCAAAACATCGGCGGTACGAGTCCTCACTATCTGTGAGAGAATAGAAGGCGAAACTTAGTACACTGACCACTGCACAATGGAAAATGAACAAAGAGTAGTCTTTCCTAACACCCTATAGCCTCTCGAAGATAAATACAGACGTCTCCGTACCGATCTACAAGATTCTATTAGGTTTGCCCATAACTTGTGAGACCTACGTGAACCTAGTGTTCTGATACCATGTTGTCACGACCCATTTTACCATAATAGGTCATGATGGCGCCTAACACCATTGTCAGGCCAGCCGATGTGGAAGTGTGATTAAGTTCTCATTTTAACTTAACCAATAAATAGTGATACTAGATATTCGAATATAAAAGATAAGACCAGTAAAGATCATCAAGTGCAAAAATAGCAGTACAACCCCAAAATGAATGTCTACTACTGTGTGTGCCAGAACCTGGTGTCACAAGCTAGGGGCGACTAGTAGAATATACTCAAAAGAATAATACACTATCCTACTGTCTGAATCAGGATAGACAGAAATAAAAATACAAGAAAGGACTTCTTCGGCTGCGGATCAGCATGAGAGAGAAACAACTCATCGTAGAAGTCCCCAAACGTGCTCACTGCTGCGCACCAGGATAATGTCTAGATCCACCTACCTCAAAGCCTGTACAATTAAGTACAGAAGCGTAGCATGAGTGCATAAACCACATGTACTCAGTAAGTATCCCGTCTAATCTCGAAGAAGTAGAGATGAGAGGTCGACGTGATACTTACTAAGGTCAAGATAATATAATATAATAAAGTGAGATATACAGCATAGAGCATTTCCAACAACACAAGTTTAATAGAAGAGTCATATTCATGTTCTTGTCATAATTTAATTACCAGTTTCCCCTTTTTCATATTGAATGAGTGATCATGCCATAACTAAATGTAAGCATATAAATCATGCATAATCATGCCGAGGTCGACGACCCGCCCCAACAGAAAATAAATTGTGCACTGCCGAGGGTCGAGCGGCACGAACCATAGATGCATCTATTATCACCGAGGCGATCGACCCGATTCATAATCATCAAGAAAATATCAAAAAAAGCACATAAGGCTCAATTACATACAAGGGAACTCCTACCAAGGCTCAACAGACTCATATGTTCACTTTCATTTTCTCAAGTCTCTAGCAACCCATAATGATCATATTGGCAATTTAAAATAAGAGATATTCCCCAATTAGATATGATATGGGTCCTAAACTACCCGAACAATTATCATATAGTAGCTATGTACGGACTCTCTTCACCTAGTACGTGCGTAGCCCCCGCATTTAGCAACAATTACTCATTTACAATCTTATGGGGACAATTCCCTCTTACAAGGTTAGAAAGGAGACTCACGTCGCTCCAAAGTGCACTCCTAAAGTCCAAGAACGAGCCCAAGTCCTTAATCCGAAGTCGAACAATTCTCAGACTAATCAAACGAAGTAAGAGCTAGTCAATAAAGGCTCATAAGAGTGAATTCTAACTATTTAAGAGATTTTCCAACCTTTCCCATAAGTTTCCCAAATTCCGACCCCGGGCCCACGTGCCTGGACCCCGAGGTTCTTCGATGAAAGTTGTTCTCTATCACCTAAGGATCTCAAATATATGATTTCTAGTCCATTACATAGTTATTTACGTGGTTAAATCTTAATTTTTATTTAAATCCTAGGTCTATTTCTATTCCTTTGATTTTACCACATTTCTAGTGTTTAATCTACCCATTATACAAGTACTTAAGCTAAAAATGTAGAGGAATTACTTACCTTGACAATCTATGTGGAAACCCTCCCTTGGAAGCTCCCAATTCGCCCAAATGTGGAGTGAGTAATAGTAAAAATGAAGGTTGGATTCGCACTTAATGAACCCATTCTGCCCAGCTAATTCCGCTTCTGCGACGGAATTTCCGCTTCTGCGGAATCTGGGTCGCTTCAGCGAATTCGGGCAATCTGGGCTAGACTGCTTCTGCGGTACGTGGGTCGCAAAGGCGGGACCGCTTCTGGGGTCCCAGGGCCGCTTCTGCGGTTTCCCCATGCTTGAGCCCTTTCCGCTTCTGCGTCCTGTCGACCGCTTTTGCGGTCCAAGAGCCACAGAAGCGGTTATGACAGTAGCAGCAAAGTTGGGTTTTCCTAAGTTTTCAATTTCACTCGAACCTCGACCATTTAATGCTCGGTGCTCCCGAGCCCCGCTCAAACATACTATCAAGTCTAAAATCATGAGGCAGACCTACTTGAACCCTCGGAACACTCAAAACAACGCTAATTCAAGGAGTCGAACCCCAAAACCAATTGAATCAACTTAATGAACTTCAAGTTCTTAATTTCCTTTCAACGGGTCAAAACGCCCTTAATGTACTCGGATTGACACCAAATTTTACGGGTAGGTCTTAACTGATATTTTGGACTTGTACCAAGTTTCAGAATCTAAATCTGAATCCGATACCCACAAAAACAACGATTTCTTTGTTTATTTAAAACTTCGAAACTTAAACTTAACAGTTTCAAATAAAAATTCATTACTCGGGTTAGGGACCTCAGAATTCGATTTCGATTATATGCCCAGGTTCCATATTTTCCCACGGACCCTCAAAAGTTGTCAAATCACGATTCCTGGTCCGTTTCCCGAAAATATTGACCGGAGTCAAACTTGGCCTTTTTAAAAAATCTTAAAGAGGCAACTAGACTTATTCTTGCTCAAAACTCTTCTAAATTCTGAACCACTCTTCCTCGCAAGTCATAAATGAGCTAAAGCAAGTTCGGAAAGTTTTTATTTAAGGGAACAAGGTTCTAAAATGCAAAACGACCAGTCGGGTCGTTACATTCAATGCTACCTTTCCATGTCATTGTTCCTTAGCTTCCTCATTTCTTGTTTGCAGTCCTCATTTTTAAGTCTGTTATTTTATTTTAATTAGTCATTTTGAGAGTGTAATGTTCACTTAATTGTTGGAATTGATGCATCAAGATCGAGGTCATACCATTATAAAAATGATTTTCAACTGTATAAGGCAAATTACTTTTATCTAATGCTTCCTCTTACTCAATTTTCTGATGTTATACTCGATTTTATGTTCTCTAAGCAAAAATAGCACGATAAAACATGAAATTTAAAAAGAAAAAAAAGTTGAGGAGGTACTTTGACCAAGATCCAAAATTTAAAAAAAAATTGAGATTAGGGGTGGTAAATGGGCGAGTTGAGTTGAATTTTGGCGGGACAAGATGATTTAGGTCAATAAATGGATTATTGCCCAACCCAACCCAACCCAAAGTATACTTGGACAAAGATGGGTTGGGTTATGATGGGCTAGGCTAAGCAATGGATCATAGCCCAACTTGCTCAACTTGACCCATGTCTTAAAACCATGCTCATCTTGCATAAAAAATTCTTTTTATATTTTGCGAGTGAGGTTGGGGTGGCTGCAAAAAATAAAAATAAAAAATACAAAAAAATTGAAATTTGGGGGGGGGGGGGTTTGGGGGG
>MU676076.1:0-32330 GCA_026770625.1 Nicotiana glauca
TTGGTAAAGGCTGAAATTCGAAAGGAGTGAGGTTGGAGATTTGGGCCTGGCTAAAGGCTCCCTATAGAATAACTTTTTATTTTACTCTTCACTACTGTAATTTAATTATTTGATCTGTAATAACTTGTAAAGGACAATGGGGTTTTATAGTGAAATTGGGGAGGGTTATGCATGTTTATTTAAGGGTACGGGTAGAGAACATGCCTATAGGATTTTACTTACCTATTCATGCAANGTTTCATAACCATAATCAGTTAACCATTAAAAGTTCTACTACTGCATTTAGATATCATGTCTTAGGACTATTACGTGCATTAGATATCATGCAATTAGGAGTCCACTTACAATGTTTTGGCCCTCTCATTAGTTATTCAATCACATAAGGCTGGTTAACTGGTTTTCTCTAAAACTAAAAAAAAATGATGTGCATGTCCGCTTTCTATTATAACGCCTAGGCAAGCCTTAAGCCGGATAAAATTGATTAATCGTCTTAAGTCTAAGCCATTCGACCTCTTTAAAAGTTGCCCAAACTTGTTTGCCTTCCCTGATGTCCGTTTGGTTTTACTACTAAATTTCTGTTTTACTTTTTTCATCTATATGTTTTCAACCAAGTTACTTTTCCAGTCCAAGACTGGACTACTGATTTCCCTAAAACTTATTACGACCTATATAGTTTTCAAAGGCTTTATTCTTGACATTAATATATTCAGTATTCTCTTTTTCTTTTTGCAATCCTGAATAACTTTTGCGTCCCGCTATATGTTATTTTTTCAATCTGAAGCTAAACTACTATTTTTAAAAAAGAGCAAAGTACTATGCTTTTAAACATCTTCTGTGAATGTGTTTAATACTAATGTATTTACTCCTCTTTCTCTGGTGCTGTATGTTTTCTAACCGACCTGTCGAAAATTGTTCTCGTGTTCGCAGGGTACTGCATACGTATATGGTCTTAACTGTGTTTGGAAAAAAATTGTTTTCTTTTATTCCTAAATGATACGTATTTTAATGCTTCACCTTCAGTTTCTCCAACTCTCCTGCCAAATTCTGCCAAAACTTTCAGCTTCTATGCTAATCTATTTTCGAATATTCCAGATTTTAAACTCTCACTCCCTTAGACCTTAAATGTGATTGAGGCGTGCTAATTGTATGTCTATTCGTGGAGGGGTATTTGAGCCTTTTACATGCCTTTACGTGATCCCTTATATGAAGTCCTACTTGCTTTTGTATGTCGCTTAGTATTTTTTGCCTTTAAACCTAAGGGTTTAACCTAGTCCTCACCTTATAGGAATAGTGGTCCTAAAACACCCTCTAGGACCTATAGGATGGGATTGGTAATAGCACGCAATAAGCATCGTGACCAATCCACACGTTTAAATACCTTCACGGGGTGGGAAGGGTAGAATATGGAGATGATGACCGGTGCGCTAATATCTCGTGCGACCCCTCTTTTGAGGAGTGATTACTGGATATTGCATTGATGTGATCCATATTATATTCAAACCTAGGACCCTTTTTCTTTTCTTTATTTGTATAATATTTTTTCTTAAAATTATGTTTCCTTCCATTTAATCCTTCTTTTATTCGTTTATGTCATTTTTTTTCTAAAACTTTCAAACTTATCTGTAATTGCTATGTGCAAACCTTACGTCACAATTAAAGCATGGCCAGGAACCACACTAGTGGATCTTGAGGGGTGCCTAACACCTTCCCCTCGAGATAATCTCAAGCCCTTACCCGAACTCTGGTTTTCTTTCAAAATTGCTTCTTCTCTTTAAAGTGTCCTAATGCACTACAATCATTAGGTGGCGACTCTTCAAACTCCGTAACCCGATTCCTTAAAAGGGAATAAGAGTTGTTTTGTCCATAATGTCGTAAACCCGATTTCTATTTCTTTTTCAAAGAAGGGGAGGAAAAACGGGGCGTCGACAAGACTTTAGGTATACATATGAGCAATTATGATCCTTAAGCTTATCCAACTTTCTCACACAATTTTGCATACTAGCCTTCATTTGAAACACGAGACAAAGTCGTAACATTTTAATACGCAATCCATACTTTGATCATATATCTTCATTCATAAGGCTCATTTCGGAATAGTCAAGTTATAGGTAACAACTCGGAATATAGGAATTAGGAATTTTGAGCCAACCACACTCGAATTTATGGAAACATTTATGGAATTCGATTCTAAGAGAGAAAGTTTAGCCAACATACCTTGTTTAAGCTTTCCTTAAGTTATTACAACGTTTTGAAAATTCTAGCAATCCCAATCTACTTTGAGACATAACAAAATTGAACACAAATTAGGAAGGTATTCATGGTTTCAGCTCATCTGAGCATTTTATCAAAAACTAGTTGAGCATCTTGTTTTCAAATCTCCTTTCCAAGGTTTCCTTTATTCCCCAACCCAATCTTTACTTATTTACGTTCAACAATCTTCCCACAAACCTAATTTGTACATACATGTATACATAATACTATTACACCCAAGAATCTTACCTCAATAACCTATCTCACAATCTCTACAACACCAACACAACCTAGGTTAGGCATATATGGCTTCCAATCACCATCCCATGAGTTACAATAGTTAATTCATACTCATATTTTCATAATAACTCCATATATGTAAGTCTAAGGGTAAAATATTACCTATTGTAGACCAAATCTTGAAAGATAACTTTTGGGATGTTCGTGAGATTTTGAAGAAATCCTATAATATCCAATCAAAACCATGTTTTAACTAGTGATTGAGAAGTGAAATCACCATAAAAACACACTTAAAAACTCACCTTAGGTGTGCAATTGAATGCCTTGGCCGGGTTGGGGATGGAGAGGATGCCCTAGTCTTGAAAAATGAATTAAATCCTATTATTTCTCGTCCTTAGGTGGATTTAGAGGTCTGCTACTAGAGCGCCCGTGCTAAGGCCGCGCTCACGAGGCAGAATACTTCTTAATATGTGCGGCCGCGCATCCGCCGCGCACCTGGGCGCGTATGACAGATTCCCAGTAAAATGGTCATAGCTTTCTGTATACACCTCCAAATGACGAACGGTTTGATGCATCGAAAACTAGACTCAAAGTTCTTTAATTTGATAGGATGTTAATCACATAACACCTTATATAAATATAGATATTCTTGTCCAAAATGAGGTCTGATGTGAACTCATTTACAACTTTAGTCTATTATAAAATTTCCCAACTTGGCTTAGACTTAGGCCTCTACTTAGGCTCCAAATCACTTATAATATGACTTATATGCTTATTAACATATCCAATTGATATCCATTATATCCTGAATCCTCATTTGCACACAAAATAAAATAATTAGCCTACCTTGGCACCACGAAATCTTAAATTACATAGAAAAATTTTTATGTGGCTTTTCATTCTCCCCTGCTTAGGATCATTCATCCTCGAATGAGGGGTAGAGTCCACCCTAATGCTTAACATAGTATATATCTTTTATCACCTACCTCAAGTCCCTAAAATTTGACTAACTCCTAAATTTTTTTCATATATTCCGGCAGAGTCTCCTTTGTAACTAGGACTATCCACCTACCAGAGAACTACCAAAACTATCCTAAAAATACATCTACAGCTCGATAAAACACCACCTTGTACATATCAATAACACAACCTTAGCATTACAAACACAACATTATCACGATGATACCGGGACATGGACTGCACATTTTTAAATCATAACACCTAGATGGTACCTTTCAAATCAAAACCAGCTGCTATACAATCAAGAAAAAATATTTTATTTCCACAACAATCTCGACCTTTAATGTGGCCTCTAATACCTATAAACTTTGCCAGAACACGAAAGCAATCACGACCCCTAAACTTACTTAAAATGGATGATAAATAGATACCCTTCATAGGCCAACTATCCATTACCTCGACCTATAGTAATTCCCACCGTAATGATACACAATGAATTTCCAATTACCTCTTTCAACATAGACACATGAAATGCCGGGACATGGAGGCAATTGCAATAATAGGGAAAACGTCATACTCATATTGAGTGACAAAGTGCATAAACTGTCATCCATATCTCTCTCCTTCAGCCGTGTGGACGTGTAGGCAATCACCCTATTATATTGCATCAATAACAAACCGAGCCTAATATGTGACACACCACAATACACGGTATAAACACATCCTTTCTAAGCACTTAATTCGAGTTGTAAGTATATGTAAACCACTCAAATCCTATTCCCATCTCACCTCATCATTTCTTTATGAGTTAAACTTACCAAGTTTGGAGGTCTAAACATGTAAGAAAGTATCACCTCATAGTTAGACATTCATGGCACAAAAATTCAATGGTCATACCTATTCACACGCATCATAGAACAAGGAAAAGTGTTGAGGGACTTACTTGGTGACTTTAGGTGGATAGGGAAATAGCTTAATTGATGCCCCTCAACTCTACATCCCTAACTCACATTGGTAATATACTAATATACTACATTTTCTGGTAGTGCATTGACATTAATAGGAACAAGGGTACTCCCCTTAGCAACAAGTTCTATCCCCCCCATGCCTCGATACATTCTCCTAACAAACACTTGGGCAATCTCCCTCAAATAAAATGGTGGGGGTATTTCCCTTCTTAATGCTTAAAACTCGTGAATTATGGTATCTAGATTACTCATCTGGAGAATAAGACATAGCGAGGAGATTAGCTCCCTATCTTGGGTTCTACCGCACGATCTAGAGTATCAAAGTTTGGTGAAATTCCTAAATGTCTGAATAACCTCCAACTTATAAATGTGATGAACAACACACCAATGAGAAAGACTCTAGTAGACACGGCTCTGAGACATCCTAGGACACTTTAAAACCTTAGGCTCCGATACCAAGTTTCTCACGCCACAAAAACCGAGGAGTGCGACCGGCGCTCAATTGAGTAAACCTGACTGAGCAAGCCTATTAAGTTTTATTCCACCCAAACTAATTCATGAATATCATACATCATAAATTCATCATTTACGACTTTCATTTCATTTTCATTAGCAGCTTCACTCATAATTTTCAAAATATTACAAGTTTTATACATTTATTAAGAACATGTTAAGCAAATATCAAAATTTCTAGTTCAGTTTCCAATATGAAATACCATCCACAACCTGTCTACGGAGCCTCTAAATACAACTAGAGAGTAATATGGAAATACCGGTAACAATGCTCTAGTTATACCTCAAAATACAAATTACATGAGAAACACAAGATACAGGACCCCGAAATGAAGTGGGGCTCACCAAGTCAGTTGGAAAGAGTGCGCCGCTATCACTGATCGATGCCACCTGCTGTGGGGCCACCCGTATCAATTAAAGATACAGCGCCCCCGACAAAAGGGACGTTAGTACCGTCGAATAGCACTATATGTATAGCTAAATTCCTCTTTCAAAATAGAATAACCACATAAGAAAGGAAATTATACTACGTCAAGCAACTATAAAATGTCCCAGGGATTTACATTTCAGGTTTTTATTATACTTACCTCACTCTGAACTTCAATGGGATCAATTCAACCATATGAACTATACGTAGGACAAAAAATATAATGTAATCACAACAACATGTATAAGCAAGGGAACAAAATAAAACCCACCCACCATTTGTGTTAAATAGGCATCTCACCAAACCATTTGGTTCTTTCTTGTTATGCACATATACGTTTTAGAGACCGTTAGTAGGTTCACATATTATATTATACACCTATGTGTTTCATAGCTCGTCCATAGGTTCCACATATTATATTATACACCTATGTGTTTCGTAGCCCGTCCATAGGGTTCACATATTATATAATACACCTATGCGTTTCATAGCCCGTCCATAGGGTTCGCATATTATATTATACACCTATGCGTTTTATAGCCCGTCCATAGGGTTCGCATATTATATTATACACCTATGCATTTCGTAGCCCGTCCATAGGGTTCACATATTATATTATACACCTATGCATTTTGTAGCCCGTCCATAGGGTTCACATATTATATTATACACCTATACGTTTCATAGCCCGCCCATAGGGTTCACATATTATACTATACACTTATGCATTTCATGGACCGTCCATAAAGTTCACATATTATATTATATAATTATGCGTTTCATGGTCCGTCCATAGGGTTCACATATTATTTTATACACCTATGCGTTTCATAGCCTGTCCATACGGCTCACATTTAATACGCAATAAACCTTCCTTTTCGTACTTAGTTTCATTGGTATATTTAGCTACTCAGAACATCATTAATTTATTTGCTCTTTTTATCCATACATATGATTCTTCTTTCAAGGCACAATGGCCATATTTCATATTCCACAATGCACTTATTTCACTTCCAAACATCTTTATATTTTATCAATAATACATTTTCAATCAAGACTTTAGGTATACATATGAGCAATTATGAGCCTTAAGCATATCGAACTTTCTTACACAATTTGGCGTACTAGCCTTAGTTTGAAATACGTCACAAAGTCGTAACATTTTAATACGCAATCCATACTTTGATCATATATCTTCATTCATAAGGCTCATTCCGGAATAGTCAAGTTATAGGAAATAACTCGGAATTTAGGAATTAGGAATTTTGAGCCAACCACACTTGCATTTATTCAAACATTTATGGAATTCGATTCTAAGAGAGAAAGTTTAGCCAACATACCTTGTTTAAGCTTTCCTTAAATTATTACAACGTTCCGGAAATTCTAGCAGTCCCAATCTACTTTGAGACATAACAAAATTGAACACAAATTAGGAATATATTCATGGTTTCAGCTCATTTGAGCATTTTATCAAATACTAGTTGAGCATCTTGATTTCAAATCTCTTTTTTAAGGTTTCCTTCATTCCCTACCCCAATATTTACTTATTTACGTTCAACAATCTTCCCAAAAATCTAATTTGTACATGCATGTATACATAATACTATTACACTCAAAAATCATACCTCAATAACCCTTCTCACAATCTCTACAATACCAACACAACCTAGGTTAGGCAGCTTGTGACGACCCGACCCGTCGTCTCAGGTATTACCACCTCGTTTTCCCTATTTTCAGCTTCTTTATGCTTCATTATCCGTATCTTGTGTAATCAGGTTGATTTGTAATGGTTTTGATAAGAAACGAGACACTTAGTCTCTTTTAAGAAGGCTTAAGTTGGAAAAGTTAACTGGATATTGACTTACGAGTTAGAGGTCTTAGATGTAAATCCGAAAGTTCGGTTAGCCCCGGGAGGTGATTTGTGACTTGGGAGTGCGATCGGAATTGAATTTGGAGGTCCGGAGTAGAATTAGGCTTGAATTGGCGAAGTTGGAATTTTGGTGAATTCCGTTTGATAGGTGAGATTTTGATCCGAGGGTCGGAATGGAATTTCGAGAGTTTTGTAGCTTCGTTGGGTGATTTTGGATATGTGTGCAAATTTTCAGGTCATTCGGACATCGTTTGGTTGGGATTTAATCGAAAGTGAATTTCGGAAGTTCTTGAAGAACTTAGGCTTTGATTTGGTGAAATTTGATGATTTTGATGTTAACTATAGTGATTTGATGATTCGAGCAAGTTTGAATAAGGTAATAGATCATATCTGTGCTTTTGGTTGAGGTCCCGGGGGCCTCTGGGTGATTTCGGGTGGTTAAACGGTCAATTTGGAGTTTGTTGCATGGAAGAGGTTTGCTGGTTCTATTGTTTTTGCATCTGCGGAAAAAGGGGCCGCATAAGCGGTTTCGCAGATGCGGCCAGGTGGTCGCAAAAGTTGTCCTTCAAGGACCTGGGTGTTCCGCAGAAGCGGACGTGAGTCCGCATAAGCGGCAACCGCAGAAGCGTTTTGTGACCGCAGAAGCGGTCTCTGGTGAATTAAGTTAGACCGTAGAAGTGGTCAAGAGGGCGTATATGCGGTGACCGCAAGAGCGATAAATTAACAACAGAAGCGGAAATCGACCTGGGTTTAAGTGAGCAATGCTTCACGAATTTGAAAGAGAAGGAAAATATTTTGGACTTCGGCTTAGGCGATTCTTGGGCGATTTTGGAGAGAATTCGAAAGGGTTTCATCAGGTATGAACTATTAGACTTAGATTATGTTTATATAGTGTAAAATCATGGATTAAATACTAAAATTCAAGGAATTAATGGTTAAAACTGGAGGTTAGGGCTTGAAACTTAAGAGAGCTTGAATTAATGATTTGAGGGGTCAAATGGACTCCGATTCTTGTGTATTTGATATGTATGAACTCGTGGCAAGATAAGGATCGTATCGATGTAAAATTTTCTAGATTTCGGGAAGTGGGACCGGGCTTGGGTTTTGCTGGTTTCGGGATTTTTGCTATATTTCGATTGTTTTCGATTGGGAATTGTTCCCTTGGCATATTGTGATGTATTCGCTCTGATTTTGGTTAGATTCGACACGAGTGGAGGCCGGTTTGATGGGCAACGGTGAAGCGAGCTAGAGATTTTACAGGTTCGAGGTGAGTAATACTTGTAAATGATATCCTGAGGGTTTAAAATCCCGGATTTGCACATCATAGTGTTGTATTGAGGTGACTTGCATGCCAGATATGAGAGTGGGGTAGAACACCGTTGGGGATTGTGACTTGGTCCGCCCCGGTTGTTGATTTTACCTTGTATTTGACTGGAATTTATTTGTTATCACTGTTGTTTGGGCTGATTGCCATACTTGGGCTTCGTGCCAACTATTTGAACCCTTCGGGGATTATTTTCACTGTCTTCCTCATTGTTTGACTTATTACTTGAACTCAGTCATACTATTTCTCCACTACTTTACCACTCAGTCACTTTTACTCATATTGAGTTTTAAATAATAATTTGGGCTGAGGACTACTGTTTTACTAGTGCCCGAAGGGCTTGTAACGATATTCTGACTGAGTGCGGCAGAGGGCCGGATGTGAGGATACACGGAGGGATGTGAGGCCTAGGGCTTGGATTTAAGGATTATATATGGATCGGACTGCACACCGCAGTAGTATATTATATGGATCGGACTGCACACCGCAGTAGTATAATATATGGATCGGACTGCACGCCGTAATAGTATATTATATGGATCGGACTGCACGCCGTAGTATGTATATATTGGATCAGACTGCACGCCGCAGTGATATATAGCGCTTGGGCTTAGGAGCCCCTCCGAAGTCTGCACACCCACAGTGAGCGCGGGTACCCATATGGATCGGGCTGCACACCGCAGCGATACGTGGATTGGGCAGTGCGCCGCAGTGGTTATTATGTTATACTGTCTCTGAGAGGGATTTGAGAGAGAGAGAGAGCCCGAGAGGCTGGTTTAGTTTGAGATATTGCCCGAGGGGCGAGCTTTTACGTGCTCATTCTGCATACTTCTTGCCTTTTTCCTGTTATACTGTGGTATTTGTACCCGAGGGGCGGATTTTCTGTGCTAATCAGCACTAACTATTTTGAAACCATTTTTGAAATTATTGAAAAGACCATTTTTGAAAGAGATTTGAACTGAGCCGAAACATTTCTAAAGATTTCACTGATTTCACTGTTTTCTCAGAAAGCGTACCCCGTTTCTGTATAGCATGTTGGTTGCTTTATGTGATTTCGGGCTACTCAGTTAATATTTACTTTTATTACTCACTGAGTTGGAGTACTCACTTTACTCCCTGCACCTCGCGTGCAGTTCCAGGTATTGTTCACCCGGTAGCGGGTTTTGAGCTGATTGAAGATTTATTATCATAGCGGAGCCAGGTGACCTCTAGCATCCGCGGCACCAGATCTTCTCCCTTATTTTATGTTGTTCATGTTACTTTTCAGACTTTGTTCCTATTTTTGGACTTGTAGTACTTTAGTGAACTCTGTAGTAGCTCATGACTAGTGATACCCCAATGTCGGGCTGTGACGGGACGGTTCCCTGTTGTTATCAATGTTTTTCGTGCTTTGATTATGCTAATCGTGTTTTAGCTTTATAAAAAAAATTTGTTAAAAGAAGTATTGTTAATCTGTTGGATGGCCTTGTCTTCATGAAAGGCGCTATCACGACTGGGTTCGGGATTTGGGTCGTGACAAGTTGGTATCAGAGCCTAGGTTACTAGGTCTCGTGAGTCATGAGCAAGTTTAGTAGAGTCTCGCGGATCGGTACGGAGACGTCTGTATTTATCCTCGAGAGGATGCAGAACCTTTAGGAAAACCTCCCATTCTTGGAATTCTTATCGTGCATACTTGATTCAGCTTGAGATATAATTCTTGAAATTCCTTCCACACGTCTGTATGCGCACATGAGCGCTCAGTATTATATGTGCCTTGATAGCTTGTAATTCCCTGATCAAGGAGCGAGATGTGATCTCCGTGTGTTTGATGTTGGGCGAGTCTGAAGGACTTTAGGCCGGATCTTTGCCTATGGCTTAAGCATCGAGGTGCTAATTGTGTGAGCAAGTGTTTTGAACTTATATGTTCGGTATTGTCCCTATTAGCTGGAATGGCGGTTGGATATCCATGGGATGAGTATGTTAGTACTGCGAGATATATCTATATGACTTGGTAGTGACGAAAAAGTCTGCTGGATAATAGATGAACTGTTAAGTGTTCGACTCCGATTGTGATTTGATGTGTAGCCCAAATTATGGGCGTGTGAAGAACTTTTTCGTATCTCTTAGTTGGGAAGTGGAGTGCATTGCATGCGGCGGTATGAGTTCAGGCTCAGGAACACTAATGATTGTGTAACGTATATGATAGTAAAAGGTGTGCTGAAATACTAAATGGAGGCGAAGTAGGTGGGTTATCTCCTGCGGAGTATTCTTGAGTGGTATGATCCTTATGTGTATGTTAGAAGATCTTATGCATGATTGAAGGGTATCTGTTGAAATCTGAGAATTCGGGTCGCTTAAGAGAGTGGACTCAACTGATGTGGGGATGAATGGGAGGTCTGCAGAGGATTTCAGTGCTAGATGATCTGTGTTTTCACAAACTTGTAAATGATTTGAGTTTAATCTCACTATGGTATTGTGGCATAACTAGAGTAAAAGTGTTATGAGTTGTTGAGTGTGTCTTGATGTATGGCTTCGAGCCAAGTTGGCGAGGTTGGTATTGATTAGCTAATCATACGGTCGTGTGCTATGTTGGTTCCGTTTTGAGATATGCTGGCGGATCAGTCCTGGTTGCAAAAAATGAGCCGAGGATGGCACGAGTGAAGCAAAATTTTGATAAAGGTTATATGGTGCTTCGTAGATATGAGGAAATAATAGGATATCTTGAGCTATTGTTGATAAAGAATGCTCAGTGTATAGAGAAAGAAGATGTTTGTTTGTATTAGAATGAGATCATATCCTGCGGTGTTAGAGTACTAATAAGGCACGAGTGGTTCTATTCGTTAAGTCAGGTAATTTGCAGTTTGAATAAGAGTGAATGACTCTCGAGAATGGTTTTAATGTGTTCAAGATTTTACATGAGATAATCAGGTGTCTTAAGGTTGTGTATGTGGTTAGAGATTGTGGTTTTATTGGGAAAGGTCAAGACTTGTGGTGTTTTATGTTGATTATGGGATCCTATATATCGGTACCTGGAAATTCAAGGTAATGAATTCAATTCATAGGAAGTTATTCAGAGTAAAGTATTCTGGAATGTGGTATTTCTAGGCACGGTTAAGAGAGTATTCGGTGACCTATGAGTCTTAGACAGTGTGGTCTTATGTTTGAGTCTAGTGTGGTAAGCTTGGGTTGAGGCATTATGATGCTACAGCGAGGGAGAAATATCAAGTTGATGATGAATCATAAAGGAAATTAGATATTTGGAATAGCTTGATAATAGACCGAATCGGTATGGTAAGGGTATGATTAATTCTTTGTATGTGTTCAAGGTAATGAGATGTTACAAGCATTTTTGGCAGCAATGCTCTTGAGTTTTGACGGCTTGCTTAGCTTGGTTTAGATAGAAGGATTCAGTCCTGGCAGTTTAGCATGAGCAAATGGAAATAGGAGAGAGTCTTGTTGGGTTTTATCGTGGTTTAGAGATGTATATATCTTTCTACGGGCATGTGAATCATGGGATGTGTGATTATTTTCTTATATATGGGATTGACGGAAGAACTTGGTTAGATGAGTTACAGTTCAGTTCTGGAAAGAAGTTCATAAAATTCTTAGGCAACAGGTAGCCTCAGGTAATCAAGGAAATGGTACTGCTAATTGGGAGTGATTTGACGAGAGTATATGTCTCGGAAGAAGGGTAATATGATTAGACTGATGATACTTCGGTAGTATTGCGGCACTTTCTTGCTAAATCAACTGTTGATATCTGAGTTTGTTTGATGGCACAGGAGAATTTTAGAATATCTTTCGTGGAATGATTGGGTACTCGAGGTGTAATATGTATTCATACTGCGGAATTTGGGATCAGTTACAGTGATTTGGGTGCTATATGGAGTTGCAGACTGGGAGTTCTCAGGTTCAGACTGTATAGCGGTTGTGAAACGTGTGTATTGGTACCGTTAGCGGCTATCGGGATTTGGAAGCCCGAGTGGATCTTTCCTTGCTTGATATAGTATATTTTGGATATTATATTGGGGCGTAGACTGATTGTCTGAGTATTGGGTTATTCTGGACTATTGTGCTATGGGTTATGTTGGAAACTGCCACAGGTTGCGTGGCGGAGTTCGTCGGATTATGTTCTGCAGAGTGGTTTGTATTCAAAAGATCAGCGGAAGGCTGGGAAGGATTGTTTTTCTTAATTGGGCCTTCGTGGCGGATATTAGTACAGAGGTTTCTACCATTGATTCATTTCCGGTATTGAGGGACTTTTCGGATGCATTTCTTATGGACGGGCACGTCGTCGGGCGAGCATGTGGATTTCGGTAGTGGTTTGGTGCCGGGCACCATAACGTACGGCTCCGACAGCAGTTATAGTAGTGGAAGGAACAACTTTAGGCTTCTTGATATTGAGTTCGTTGGCAGGCCGAGGTGGCTACGTATTTAGCTTGAGTTAGCTTGGTTGGCCCCGAGTTGTATTGTTGAGGGATAGGTTGATTCGATTGTTATTGAGCTTGTTAGTGATCTAAGGATATCTGTGAGTTGCTTTTCTGTGCTGTGAGATGTTATGATTAGTTGTATATGGGCACATGTGGTGCAGTTCTATTAGGGATTCAGACAGGAAGTCGAGCAGGAAGAGTAATTGAGTGTTGCTTGGTGTATGGAGTATTGGTTATGGCCTATCGGGTTGCGTGTCGAGTGTAATTTATTTTAACCATGGGTCTAATAGATTGCTTGGTTTTAGACATCAATCTGTGCGTGGCTGTCTATTTTGAGCATGGTGACTTGAGGTGCTTCATGTGTAACAGTTTTTGGATAGGATCGCGCGTTGTGGCAAGGCCACGTGGAGTTATGACCCTTCTGGGTAGATTCAGGTATTCTATTTCCATGATGTGAGATGGGGTCTCAGCTTTGTGTTGTAACGGTATTGATGAGCTTGAGGTACAACTCTTTCATTTGAGTCATTTGTCATGATTTGATTATGTTCAGACCGTTTCTTAATGGTGCGCGTATTATGCAAGTTGTGGCTTAGGCCTGTGTTGAGGTGTCATATCACTAGAGTGGTGTGCTAGATTCAAGGTGATCGTTAGAGTCATGAATGAATACAAACAGATTTGATCTCAGCTGGTTAGAAGGATAATATCGGGGTTCAGCCCGAAAATTTGTTGGGTATTAGTCAAAATGGGGGTGGCTTCATGTATGGGTGATCTGACGGATGGTTACGGTTTATTGCGTGTTTTATTTATCGTTAGCAGTATATGAAAGTGTTGGAATAAGACTTTAGCTAATAAGAGGTTTTCAATCAGCATTTGGTTATTGTGGGCAACTATCGTGAATAGAGTCTATCGTTTCGAGTGTTTGGATTATGTGGTATATCATATGGTTCTACCTTAGGTTGCAGGTATGGTTTATTCCAGCTGGTTCAGGTTTATTCTGAATATTGACGTGAGGTTCTGATTTTGAGTATGACTTCGGGAAGTGCAACGTGCTTCTACGGTATATGGTCTTGATGGATTGTGAAATTTCAGCTATATTGTGTTGTCGGACCTATATGAGATAGGGTGACGTGGGATCATCCCGAGTATATGCTTGGTAAGGTCATTTGGCTATTGGCTGGCTTCTAGGACAACTCTGGGTATGCTCGAGGACGAGCGTTTGTTTAAGTTGGGGAGGATGTGACGACCCGACCCGTCGTCTCAGGTATTACCGTACCATTTTCCCCATTTTCAACTTCTTTATGCTTCATTATCCACATCTTGTGTAATCAGGTTGATTTTCAATGGTTTTGATAAGAAATGAGAAACTTAGTCTCTTTTAAGAAGGCTTAAGTTGAAAAAGTCAACCGGATGTTGACTTATGAGTTAGAGGGCTCGGATGTGAATTCCGATAGTTCGATTAGCTCCGGGAGGTAATTTGTGATTGGGAGTGTGATCGGAATTAAATTTGGAGGTCCGGAGTAGAATTAGGCTTGAATTGGCAAAGTTGGAATTTTGGCAAATTCCAGTTGGTAGGTGAGATTTTGATCCGAGGGTTGGAATGGAATTCCGAGAGTTGCTGTAGCTTCGTTGGGTGATTTTGGATATGTGTGCAAATTTTCAGGTCATTTAAACATCGTTTGGTCGCAATTTAATCGAAAGTGCATTTCGGAAGTTCTTGAAGAACTTAGGCTTTGATTTGGTGAAATCTGATGATTTTAATGTTAACTATAGTGATTTGATGAATCGAGCAAGTTTGAATAAGTTAATAGATCATATCGGTGCTTTTGGTTGAGGTCCCAGAGGCCTCGGGGTGATTTCGGGTGGTTAAACGGTGAATTTGGAGTTTGTTACATGAAAGAGGTTTGTGAGTTCTATTGTTTCCGCATCTGCGGAAAAAAGGGCTGCATAAGCGGTTCCGCAGATGCAGCTAGGTGGTCACAAAAGCGGTCCATCAAGGACCTGGGTATTCCGCATAAGCGGCGACCACAGAAGCATTTTGCGACCGCAGAAGCGGTCCTTGGTGAATTAAGTTAGACCGCAGAAGCGGTCAAGAGGGCGCATATGCGGTGACCGCAGGTGCGGTAAATTAACCGCAGAAGCGAAAATCGACCTGGGTTTAAGTGAGCAGTGCTTCACGAATTTAAAAGAGAAGGAAAATATTTAAGACTTCGGTTTAGGCGATTCTTGGGCGATTTTGGAGAGAATTCGAAGGGGTTTCATCAGGTATGAACTATTGAACTCGAATTATGTTTATATATTGTAAAATCATGGATTAAACACTGAAAGTCAAGGAATTAATGGTTAAAAATGGAGGTTAGGGCTTGAAACTTAAGAGAGTTTGAATTAATGATTTGAGGGGTCAAATGGACTTCGATTCTTGTGTATTTGATATCTATGAACTCGTGGCGAGATATGGATCGTATTGATGTAAAATTTTTTGGATTTCGGGAAGTGGGATCGGGGCTCGGGTTTTGCTAGTTTCGAGATTTTTGCTATATTTCAATTTTTTCGATTAGGTATTGTTCCCTTGGCATATTGTAATGTATTCGCTCTGATTTTGGTTAGATTCGACGCGCGTGGAGGCCAGTTTGAGGGGCAAAGGCATCGCGAGCTAGAGATTTCACTGGTTCGAGGTGAGCAATACTTGTAAATGATATCCTGAGGGTTTGAAACCCCGGATTTGCACATCATAGTGCTCTATTGAAGTGACTTGCACGTCGGATATGAGCGTGGGTAGAGCACCGTTTGGGATTGTGACTTGGTCCATCCCGGTTGTTGATTTTACCGCGTATTTGACTGGAATTTATTTGTTATCACTATTGATTGGGCTGATTGCCGTACTTGGGCTTCGTGCCAACTATTTGAAACCTTCGGGGATTATTTTCACTATCTTCCTCACTGTTTGACTTATTACTTGAACTCAGTTATACTATTTCTCCACTACTTTACAACTCAGCCACTTTTACTCATATTGAGTTTTCAATGATAATTTAGGCTGAGGACTACTGTTTTACCAGTGTCCGAGGGGCTTGTGACGATATTTTGACTGAGTGCGGCCGAGGGACGGATCAGAGGATACACGGAGGGATGTGAGGCCTAGGGCCTAGATGTGAGGATTATATATGGAGCGGACTGCACGCCGCAGTAGTATGTTATATGGATCAGACTACACGCTGCAGTAGTATATTATATGGATCGTACTGCACGCTGCAATAGTATATTATATGGATCGGATCGTACACCACAGTATGTATATATTGGATCGGACTGCACGCCGCAGTGATATATATCGCTTGGGCTGTAGGAGCCCGTCCGGAGTCTGCACACCCATAGTTAGCGCGAGTACCCAAATGGATCGGGCTGCACGCTGCAGCGAGCTATGGATCAGGCTGTACGCCGTAGCGATATGTGGATCGGGCTGCACACTGCAGCGGTTATTATGTGATACTGTCTCTGAGAGGGATTTGAGAGAGAGATAGAGAGAGAGAGAGCCCGAGGGGCTGGTTCAGTTTGAGATATTGCCCGAGGGGCGAGCTTTTACGTGCTCATTCTGCATACTTCTTGTCTTTTTCGTGTTATACTGTGGTATTTGTGCCCGAGGGGCGGATTTTCTGTGCTAATCAGCACTAACTATTTTGAAACCGTTTTCAAAATTATTGAAAAGACCATTTTCGAAAGAGATATGAACTGAGCCGAAACATTTCTAAAGATTTCACTGATTTCACTATTTTCTCAAAAAGCGTACCCCGCTTCTGTATAGCATGTTGGTTGCTTTATGTGATTTCAGGCTGTTCAGTTATTATTTACTTTTATTACTCACTGAGTTGGAGTACTCACTTTACTCCCTGCACCTCGCGTACAGTTTCAGGTATTGTTCACCCGGTAGCGAGTTTTGAGCTGATTGAAGATTTGTTATCATAGCGGAGCCAGGGTACCGCCAGCGTCCGCGACACCTGATCTTCTCCCTTATTTTTTGTTGTTCATGTTACATTTCAGACTTTGTTCCTATTTCTGGACTTATAGTACTATAGTGAACTCTGTAGTAGCTTATGACTAGTGACACCCGGATATCGGGCTGTGACGGGACGGTTCCCTGTAGTTGTCATTGTTTTTCGCGCTTTGATTATGCTAATCATGTTTTAGCTTTATAAAAAAAAATTTGTTAAAAGAAGTATTGTTAATCTGTTGGTTGGCCATGTCTTCACAAGAGGCGCCATCACAACCGGGGTCGGGATTTGGGTCGTGACACACCTATGGCTTCCGATCACCATCCCATGAGTTACAATACGTAATTCATACTCTTATTTCCATAATAACTCCATATATGTAAGTCTAAGGGTAAACGATTACCTCTTGCAGACCAAATCTTGAAAGACAACTTTTGAGATGTTCTTGAGATTTTGAAGAAATCCTATGAAATCCAATCAAAACCATGTTTTAACTAGTGGTTGAGAAGTGAAATCACCATGAAAACACAGTTAAAAACTCACCTTAGGTGTGCAATTGGATGCCTTGGCCGGATTGGGATGGAGAGGATGCCCTAGTCTTGAAAAATGACTTAAATCCTCTTATTTCTGCTAAGGCCGTGCTCACGAGGCAGAATACTTCTCAATATGCGCGGCCACGCTTCCGCCGCGCACCTGCACATGCATATGACACATGCCCAGTAAAATGGTCATAACTTTCTGTATACACCTCCAAATGACGAACGGTTGATGCGTCGAAAACTAGACTCAAAGATATTTAATGTGATAGGATGTTCATCATACAACACCTTATATAAATGTAGATATTCTTGTCCAAAGTGATGTCTTATGCGAACTCATTTACAGCTTTAGTCTACTATGAAATTTCCCAACTTGGTTTAGACTTAGGCCTCTCCTTAGGCTCCAAATCACTAATAATATGACTTATATGCTTATTAACATGTCCAATTGATATCCATTATATGCTGAATCTTCATTTGCACACGAAATAAAATAATTAGCCTACGTTGGCATCACGAAATCTTAAATTACTTAGCAAAATTTTCCTGGGGCTTTACATTCTCCCCCGCTTAGGATCATTCATCCTCAAATGAGGGGTAGAGTCCACCCTAACGCTTAACATAGTATATCTCTTTTATCACCTACCTCAAGTCCCTAAAATTTGACTAACTCCCAAATTTTTCAAAAATTTCGGCAGGGTCTCCTTTGTAACTCGGACTATCCACCTGCTAGAGAACCACCAAAACCATCCTAAAAATACATCCACAACTCGATAAAACACCATAATGTACATATCAATAACACGAACCTCAACGTTACAAGCACTACATTATCACGATGATACCGGGACATCGACTGCACATGTTTAAATTATAACACCTAAATGGTACCTTTCAAATCAAAACCAACTGCTATACAATCAAGAGAAAATATTTTATTTTCACAACACTCTCGATCTTCAATGTGGCCTCTAATACCTACAAAATTCGCCACGACATATTCACGGAAGAAATCACAACCCCTAAACTTACCTAAAAAGGATGATAAATAGATACCCTTCATAGGCCAACTATCCATTACCTCCACCTTTAGAAATTCCCACTGGAATGATACACATTGAATTTCCAATTACCTCTTTCAACATAGACACATGAAACGCCAGGACATGGGGGCAATTGTAATAATAGGGAAAACATCATACTCCTATTGAGTGACAAAGTGCATAAACTGTTACCCATATCTCTCTCATTCAGTCGTCTGGACGTGTAGGCAATCACACTACCATATTGCATCAATAACACGCCAAGCCTAATACGTGGTGCACCACAATACACGGTATAAACACATCCTTTCTAAGCACTTAATTCGAGTTGTAAGAATATGTAAACACCTCAAATCCTATTCCAATCTCACCTCATCATTTCTGTATGATTTTAACTTACTGAGTTTGGTGGTCTAAACATGTAAGAAAGTATCACCTCATGGTCGGGCATTCATGGCACAAAAATTCAATGGTCATACATATTCACACACATCATAGAACAAGGAAAATGGTTGAGGGACTTACTTGGTGACTTTAGGTGGATAGGGCAATAACTTAATCGATGCCCCTCGACTCCACCTCCATAACGCACGTTGGTAACATACAAATATACTACATTATCTAGTAGTGCATTGACATTAATAGGAAAAAGGGTACTCCCCTTAGCAACAAGTTCTACACCACCCACGCCTCGATACATTCTCCTTACAAACGCTAGGGCAATCTCCCACAGATTCAATGGTGGGGTCATTCCCTTGTTCATGCTTCAAACTCGTGGATAATGGTATCGAGATTACTTATCTGGGGTATAAGACATAGCGAGGAAATTAGCTCCCTATATTGGGTTCTACCGTACGATTTGGAGTATCAAAGATGGGTGAAATTCCTAAATGTACGAATAGCCTCCAACTTATAGATGTGGTTGACAACACACCGATAAAGGACTCTACTAGACATAGCTCGGCGACATCCTAGGACACTTTAAAACCTTAGGCTCCAATACCAAGTTTGTCACGCCCCAAAAATTGAGGAGCACGACCGGTGCTCAACCGAGTAAACCCGACTGAGCAAGCCTGTTAAGTTTTATTCTACCCAAACTAATTCAAGAATATCATACTTTATAAATTCATCATTTATGACTTTCATTTCATTTCCGCAGCTTCATTCATAATTTTCAAAATATTATAAGTTCTATACATTCATTAAGAATATGTTTAGCAAATACCAAAATTTCTAGTTCAGTTCCCAATATAAAATACCACCCACAACCTGTCTACGGAGCCTCTAAATACAGCTGGAGAGTAATATGGAAATACCGGCAATAAATCTTTGGTTATACCTCAAAATACAAAGTATATGAGAAACATAAGATACAGGACCCCGAAATGAAGTGGGGCTCACCAAGTCAGCTGGAAAGAGTGCACTGCTATCACTTATCGATGTCGCATGCTGTAGGACCACCTGTATCAATTAAAGATATAGCGCCCCCGGCATAAGGGGCATTAGTGCCATCAAATAGCACTAATATGTATAGCTAAAAGTCCTCTTTCAAAATAGAATAACCACATAAGAAAGGAAATCAAAGTACGTCAAGCAACTATAAAATGTCCCATGGATTTACATTTCAGGTTTTTATTATACTTACCTCACTCTGAATTTCCTTGGTGTCAATTCAACCATATGAACTATACCTAGGATAAAAAATATAATGTAATCACAACAACATGTATAAGCAAGGTACCTAAATAAAACCCACCTACCGTTTTTGTTAAATAGGCATCTTACCAAACTATTTGGTTCTTTCTTGTTATGCATATATAAGTTTTAGAGACACTTAGTAAGGTTCACATATTATATTATACATCTGCGCATTTCATAGCCCGTCCATAGGGTCCACATATTATATTATACACCTATACATTTCGTAGCCCGTCCATAGGGTTCACACATTATATTATACACCTATGCACCCATCCATAGGGTTAACATATTATATTATACACCTATGTGTTTCATAGCCCGTCCATAGGGTTCACATATTATATTATACATCTATGCATTTCATAGCCCGTCCATAGGGTTCACATATTATATTATATACCTATGCATTACGTAGCCCGTCCATAGGATTCACATATGATATTATACACCTATGCGGTTCATAGCCTGTACATAGGGTTCACATATTATATTATACACCTATGCGTTTCATAGCCCGTTCATAGGGTTCACATATTATATTATGCACCTATGCGTTTCATAGCCCATCCATTAGGTTAACATATTATATTATACACCTATGCGTTTCATAGCCCATCCATTGGGTTCACATATTATATTATACACCTATGCGTTTCATAGCCCATCCATTGGGTTCAAATATTATATTATACACTTATGCGTTTCATTGGTACCTTTAGCTACTCACAACATCATTAATTTATTTGCTCTTTTTGTCCATACATACGATTCTTCTTTCATAGCATAATAGCCGTATTTCATATTCCACAATGCACTTATTTCACTTCCAAACATATTTATATTTTACCAACAATACATTTTCAATCAAGACTTTAGGTATATGAGCAATTATGAGTCTTAAGCATATATAACTTTCTCACAAAATTTTGCATACTAGCCTTCATTTGAAACACGACACAAAGTCGTAACATTTTAATATGCAATCCATACTTTGATCATATATCTTCATTCATAAGGCTCATTTCGGAATAGTCAAGTTATAGGTAACAACTCAGAATATAAGAATTAGGAATTTTGACCCAACCACACTTGAATTTATGGAAACATTTATGGAATTCGATTCTAAGAGAGAAAGTTTATCCAACATACCTTGTTTAATCTTTCCTTAAGTTATTACAACGTTTCGAATATTCTAGCAATCACAATATACTTTGAGACATAACAAAATTAAATACAAATTAGGAAGGTATTCACGATTTCAGCTCAGTTGAGCATTTTATCAAATACTAGTTTAGCATCTTTATTTCAAATCTCTTTTTCAAGGTTTCTTTCATTCCCCTACCCAATATTTACTTATTTACGTTCAACAATCTTCCCAAAAACCTAATTTGTACATGTATGTATACATAATACTATTACACCCAAGAATCATACCTCAATAACCCTTCTCACAATCTCTACAACACCAACAAAACCTAGGTTAGGCACCTATGGCTTCCAATCACCATCCCATGAGTTACAATACTTAATTCATACTCATATTACCTCTTGTAGACAAAATCTTGAAAGACAACTTTTGGGATGTTCTTGAGATTTTGAAGAAATCCTATGAAATCCAATCAAAACTATGTTTTAACTAGTGATTGAGAAGTGAAATCACCATGGAAACACACTAAAAAACTCACCTTAGGTGTGCAATTGGATGCCTTGGCCCGATTGGGGATGTTGAGGATGCACTAGTCTTGAAAAATGACTTAAATCCTCTTATTTCCGCTAAGACCACGCTCACGAGGCAGAATACTTCTCAATATGCACAGCCGCTCTTCCACTGCGCACCTGGGCGCGCATATGACACATGCCCAGTATAATGGTCATAACTTTTTGTATACACCTCCAAATGACGAACGGTTTGATGTGTCAGAAACTAGACTCAAAGAGATTTAATTTTAAAAGCTGTGCATCACACAATACCTTATATAAATGTAGATATTCTTGTCCAAAGTAAGGTCTTATGCGAACTCATTTACATCTTTAGTCTATTATGAAATTTCCCTACTTGGCTTAGACTTAGGCCTCTCCTTAGGCTCCAAATCACTTATAATATGACTTATATGCTTATTAACATGTCCAATTGATATCCATTATATCCTGAATCCTCATTTGTACACAAAATAAAATAATTAGCCTACCTTGGCACCACGAAATCATAAATTTAGCAAAAATTTTCTAGGGCTTTACAACATCAGCCCATTACAAGTTAGTATGGGTTCCCTTTATATAGGAGGGAAACTTGGTTATAGTACAACATACATTAATTGTGAATTTTGGAGATGGACGGCTAGACGCGACACTTTGGCATAGGCTCTGGATAGGCTGACCACGTTAGACTTTGCCGTGTGCCTAGGGAACTTCCCCTTCTGCTCTGGTCTCGACCCCTGTCTTCTTTGAGTCAGGCCTCATCAAGCCCCGAAGGAGGGGACTCGGTCGTGACTCTATGTCCTCGGGGTCTCGAGGCATTCCTCCGATATGGCTTGATAGCAAAAAATTAGGTCCTCTAATTTCACCGCATACAGATAGTCTCTGCGTTTTTCAGAATGTAGCGATGGGAAACAATTATGACACCTGACTCCTCAAGTTTCTTGTGGTGACACCCTACTAACGACTCAACTTATGGTGCGATCTTTTGTGATTTCCGGCATATCTCATAGACTTGTGTTTTCGGCATCACTCAATGCACTATCGTTTCCCGCTCTTCAAGGTGAAAGTACTATCATCAATTTGGTCCTTCAAGGATGCATTAATTGCATCCATTGATCAGTCTACCAGAGGCCTCGATGACCGTGTCATTACCCCCTATAAATGGGGGTGCCTTGGCATTGTTTTTCCTATCACAATGCCTCTGTTGGCTTGTTTTCCCATTTTTCTTAGCATCTTTCTCTATTCTTGAACATCATACTTAGGGCTCATAGCCTCAAAAGCTGTTTGGTGGAGCTCCTTTAGATTGTGTTGTAGCCTTTTGCCAGGGCTTCCCTTTGTCGAGCATTATTTTGTTGTCATGTCACTGCTATGGTCGTCAACAAGTTTGCTGCTGTTTGCTCGAGATGATGGCATACGAGGGTCAACTTTCCTTGCTCGTAAAAAACTCTTCGGATTACATACCTCTGCCCAAAAGGGGCTTGAATTATACATCGTTGATCACCTTCATACCTCGGCTCGACGTGGTGCTCTGCCTCGAGTTGGGGGCTTGCACGGCTATATGTTCCAAGAAGTGGACTTTAATTAGCTACACAAGCGGGACCGAGGATTGTTCGGTCCGCTGTCTCTCCGCAGTTCTCTTGGTCAGTGAGGGTCCTCGAGCTTCGGAGATCTATGTCATTTTTTCATCCTTCCCTGCTTCTCACCCTATCCTTTAGGGATATCGCTATGGAAGGCCGGCAGGAGGCTTCCGAGGATGTATGTCCGAAGGAGCCCATTGTAGGAGGTAGACATTTGAAGGTAGACCAACCTGCAGGCTTTTGCTTCGAGCGTGCATCCTTTTGTTTCTTCCTTTTTATGTGTAGATAACCTCTATAGGCTTTTGTAATTGTATGTAAGGACCCCTCTAGGGCTGTTGTACATGGTTTTTTATGAGTATGAAGATACTTCATTGACTTCTACTTTCGATCCTTGCCTTATTTTTGTATGCTCTCGTGCCCTTCGAGGCTTTTGAATGTTTTCCTTTGTCGTTGACCGTTGATACCCAACATGGATACGAGCACTCTTCCCGATCTTCTGCTGATTAACATGGCTCTTTTCTGAGCCCGTTGTCATAATTTGGATCGAGCCTAAATTGATCTGATAGGCTCGGGCTGTCGGACCCTCCGAGTTGTATGGAGATAGTACACTGAGTTTTGGAGCTTTTGAGAATGATATTTTGAATAAAGGTCGGCTTTGGGTACCTAGGGTTCTCTTTTTGAACTTAATGCAGATAATTTTTAAAGAGTATGGGTTAGATTCCCGTTGAGGGATTGCTTGTACTCGGGCGCTGCCTCGAGCCTTTGTGGTTGGAGATTTGCGTGCTTATTTCTCTTCTTAGAAAGGAAACCATGATATTGGGTACCATCTTGATTTGAATGATGGCATTTAAAGCTTCCCGAAATCCAACTTCTTTTATGGCGGGATCCTCAAGGTCCGATGCTGCCTCGAAACTAGAGACAATATGACTGACTCCTTGAGTCCTGGCTTCTTGTTGAAGGATGCCTTTGGAATGGAGTATCACCCCATCGATTTGTATCGAGGTCGTTGGCCCCTTGGGGCTCACTTCGGATAGGTGAATCATCATTGTTTCCCGCATATATGTGGGGCGGCTTTGGCTTCTTCGAAAGACCTCACTATTTTAGATAGCTACCTTTTTGCCTTGGCTTAGGGTTCTTTATTTCTTCAGGCACAAAAAGTGTTAGCGCACGTTCTTGCTCAAGTCTGTCAATTTCACTATAGTCATGGCAACTACTTCGGGCCTTGCCCGGCAAGGAGTGGGAAGTGCCTTTCCCGGCGCTCAAGATCTGCGGGAGTTCACTCTAAAGATAGTGTCTTTGATAATAGAGGAACATATGGAGATGGTGAGGAGATACTACAGATAGAGCAACGGGATAACGCTGTCGGCTCTTTCCCCGGATGAGAGTATTACAGACTCTGCTGATGGATTCTTGAGCGTATACCTATATCCTTTCGCATTTGGCCCCCTTGATAGGGTCATGCTTGATTTTTGCTTGAAGTATCAGGTTACTTAGGCATAGATACATCCGTCGTTTTGGCGAGTAGTGCTGATGATGAGGTCCTTTGCAGAAAAGGTCGGCCTTGAATTCACGCTCAGTCACCTCGTCAGGCTATATCGTCCCTTTCATCACTAGGGTCTCCTAACCTCCTAACCCTGAGGTACCGTTCGTCCACGCTCTTTGTTGTCAATGACAAAGAAGATGGTGATTGAGAGTGGGCCAGTTGGTTCATCCAGCCTGAACGATCGACATTATCCCTATGGAGCTTTTGCCATTTCCTGAGGGATGGAATTATGCACGTGAGTGGAGCGTCTCGTGATTTTTCAAATTTTTCTTATAGCGAAAATCCATTGATGTGCTTTTTAACAACATCATGGATGCCAAGCAAAGTTCTTGACCTGCTCGGCTGGGTTCGGAAGTTGGTGACCCATTTGACCTGCGACGAGCGTAGGTGGTGAGCTTTGTCTCATAACAGATGGGAAGAGGAATACCAAGGTATGTGCGTACGATGACTTTACCTTGTTCTTCGTATATTTGAGATGACACTTCCCTTTTTATTTTGCACCGGTATTGTTGTTGCAGGTATCGAGCAGCTCCTTGGGGGGAGGATGTGTTCTTCCAGAGAAGGGAAGGAGTCGTCGGCCTCTGAGCTGAGGAACGATGGCGAGAAATGGGGTTCGTACCCGCAGTGTGATGGAGATTTTATTGGGGTTGAACGGGTCCGTGGCTTCGAAGGGAGGGCATTGTCCGAGCCTGCCAATCCTGGGGTGTTTGACTCCCGGACGGCGGTTCCTCCGAGTGAATATTCTTTTCCCGAGGTTGGTTCTCTTGGGGCCTGATGCGGAACCTAAAGATCAAAAGATATATGATGTAAATATGATAGTAAATGACGTAGCATAAAAGATAAAAATTATGAAACTTACAAGGAGATTAGACCCCAAGATTAGAAGCGCAAGCAACCATGGATATATTAAATCCACAACCTCAAGAGCAATAATCAAGTAACCTAATCTATTACCTAAGATAGAAGATTACTTACAAGGGGAAACTATCCTTGAAGCAATTAAGACATGTCCTTGGTCGAACTTAAGGAGAACTCTCCTAAACTCTCAAAGAGATGAATATATTTCATATAACACACAATAATCTGATCTTACAATTAAATAGTGATGGCTATTTATAAATCCATTTCAACTACTCTTTACCAAACTACAAGTATGAAACAAATACTAAAATGGTCTTCAATGGTGGCTACATGCAATCTTCAATAATGGAGGCCTTAAAGTCATCCAAGAAATCTTATGGTGGCCTACAAATATTGACATACCATCTAACTACTTGCTTCACATTTAAAATGAGTTCACAAGAGCAATTCAATTCAATGTTTTCCACCAAGTATGAATGATTGAATCTCTTGTATTTGAAATCTCGGCAGATTGGTGAAGTCTTGGTAGAAAGTCTATAATTTTTTCTATGAGTGTTGAGATTGCAAAATTCTTGATTCTCTGAAACGAAGACATATCAGGCTACATTTTTGTAAGTTTTATAGCTAAATTCATTGTATTCTGTTCCAAAATGAATTTCAAATTGGACTAGAGCGATTTTGTCTAGATTTGTACAGCTGTATCTTATATGGCCATAACTTGATGTAGGAAGCTCCAAATTAAGAACGGTTTGGCTCATTAGAATCTAGACTTCAATATCTTTAATCATGATGAGTTTTGTAGCCCAATTTGATCTATAATTAAACAGATTAATATTTGAAGTCGGGCCATTGTTTGGGCAATTTTGTGAATGTTAGATAGTATTAAGTATCACTCCTTTGCTCCGATTCTCCCAGAGTATTCACCAAATGTTGCATGACTACAAAATAAAATAAAACCCCACTCAAAGTAATATATTCTAAAAATAAAGTATTAAAAAAATATTATTTAGAGAAATGCAAAATAATTAATCACAAATTAGTTCATCAGCATTTGATTAAGAATTACGGGTATCTCCATTTAGGCTCACTTGAGATAAGTGTATAAATTTTGGATTCTCATCCACACCTATGACTCCCGCTCTCATGTCAAGTAGCTTCTTTACCAACCCATGCATTACTTCTTGAGTTTTTCTAGCTTTAGCTCTCGTGATTGGTCAAGATGGTAAATATAGATCCTTGATTACAATTTCATCAAGCGTGCTAGTATCATTCTCTCGGTCTTTAAAAGAATTCATCCTTGAATCTTCCCCTACATCAAAGGGAGAAAGATCAGAGACATTAAAAGTCGCACTTACTTGGTATTCACCTGGCAAGTCGATTTTATATGCATTTTCATTGATTCTTTCCAAGACTTGGAATGGTCCATCTCCACGTGGATGCAATTTGGTCTTTCTTTTAGTTGGAAATCTTTCTTTTCTCATGTGTACCCAAACCCAATCTCCTAGTTGAAAGGTCACACGTTTTCTTCCTTTGTTAGCTTTCAATGCATACTGTCGATTTTTCTTTTCAATTTGTTGGTGTGCTTGTTCATGGATTTTCTTCATCATCTCAGCCTTCCTATTACCATCTAAGCTAACCAGCTCTTTTACAGGTAAAGGAACAAAATCTAATGGTGTCAAAGGATTAAAACCATACACAACTTCAAACGGAGAAAATCCTGTAGAACAATGAACTGTTCTATTATATGCAAATTCAACAAGAGGTATACAATCTTCCCAACTTTTCAAGTTCCTTGTAATCACAGCACGTAGTAAAGAACCTAATATTCTTTTAACAACTTCTGTTTGACCATCGGATTGGTGATGACAAGAAGTAGAAAATAACAATTTAGTTCCCAACTTACCCCACAAACCTCCAAAAGTGGCTAAGAAACTTTGCATCTCTATTACTCACAATAGTTTTAGGAATGCCATGCAACCTAAAGACATCCCTAAAGAACAAAGTAGAAACATGAGTAGCATCATCAGGTTTTTGAAATGATATGAAATGAGCCATTTTAGAGAATCTGTCAACAAAAACAAATATGCTATCCATCCCCATTTTTGACCTAGGTAGTCCTAACACGAAGACCATAGACAAATCAACCCAGTGTCCACTAGGTACAGGTAAAGGTGTGTACAACCCACGAGGCAAGAGTTTGGACTTTGCTTGCCGACATGATATGCATTGGACACAAATTATTTCTACGTCCCAACGCATATAAATCCAAAAGAAATGTTCATGAAATATGACCAAAGTCTTTTGAACACCAAAATGCCCCATCAAGCCTCCAGAATAGGCTTCTCTTACTAATAACTCCCTTATAGAACACATAGGAATACATAATTTACCTTCTCTGAATAAATAGCCTTCGTGTCTATAATATTTACCAAAAGAAGTATCTCCACATGCTTCAAATATTTGACAAAAATCATGATTGCATACAATTCTTTAATGTGTTCAAATCCCAATAACTTAGATGTAAGAGTTGACAGAAGGGCATACCTGCGAGATAGTGTATCAGCAACTATATTTTCCTTACCTTGTTTGTATTGAATGACGTAAGGAAAAGTTTCTATAAATTCAACCCACTTAGCATGCCTTCTATTGATCTTTCCTTAGCCTTTCAAATGCTTCAAATATTCATGGTCCATCCGAAGAACGAACTCCTTAGGCCAAAGGTAGTGTTGCTAGGTCTCCAACGACCTCACCAATGCATAAAACTCCTTATCATATGTTGAATAATTCAATGTATCTCCTCCAAGCTTTTCACTAAAGATTCGATCGGCTTTTGATTATGCATCAACACAACACCCATCCCGATTCATAATGCATCACACTCAACCTCAAAAGCTTTGTCAAAATCTCGTAATTGCAATAATGGAGCAGAACAAAGTTTTTCTTTCAATAAATTAAAAGCATTCTCTTGTTCCTTTCTCCACGTAAAACCCTGATCCTTCTTTATGACCTCAGTCAATGGTGTTGCAATTGAGCTAAATTCCTTAACGAACATTCAATAGAAACTAGCTAAACCATTAAAACTTTGCATCTCGATCACAGATTTTGGCGTTGGCTAATCCTTGATAGCCTTCACCTTTTCCTCATCTACCTCAATCCCTTTACCACTGACAACAAACCCAAGAAAGATTACCTTATCCATACAAAATGTGAACTTTTTCAAGTTATCATACAATCTTTCTTTTCTAAACACTTCCAAAACACATTTTAAATGCTTTACATGTTCATCAAGACACTTGCTATAAATAAGGATGTCATCAAAATAATCTACCACAAACTTTCCAATATAAGAACGTAAAACATGATTTATGAAACGCATGAAAGTGCTAGGTGCATTAGTTAATCCAAAAGGCATCACCATCCATTCATACAAACCATGTTTAGTTTTGAATGCGGTCTTCCATTCGTCACTAAGTTTCAAATTTTAGAGAGTATTCATGAACCATGTAATTCATCAAGCATATCATCTAGTCTAGGTATGGGATGACGATACTTTACCGTTATCTTGTTAACGACACGACAATCAACACACATTCGCCAAGTTCCATCCTTCTTTGGCACTAAAAACACTGGCACTGCACATGGACTCATACTTTCACGGATGTATCCCTTTGCTAAAAGCTCCTTTACTTGCCTTTGCAACTCTTTTGTCTCCTTGGGGTTGCTTCGGTAAGCTGGCCTATTTGCTCCCGGGATGAGATCAAATTGATGTTCAATTCCTCAAATTGGTGGCAATCCATTTGGAACATCCTCAGAAAAGATATCCTTAAATTCTTGCAAAAGAGAAAAAGCAACACTAGGAAAAGGAATGATTAGTTCATTAGCGCTTAAATAAGATCCCTTATACAAAAGAACCACAAGGTGTGACCTAGATTTGTAAGCACTCATACACTCTCTGTATTTTGTATATATGCTTATTTTGCTCTCTTTTACCTTATCTTCTTTTTCCTCACAAATATTTTTCATTTTCTCTTCCCTCTTTTTTTCTTGCTCATTGGGTCTCTCAATATTCACAAAATCATTTTTTCTTTCTCCCTCATTTATTTTTTTTCTCTTCTTTTTTCTTATTCTCTTTTCTTTTTTCTTTTTCCTTATTCCCATGAGAATCTATCAACTTTATTTGATCTTCAAAAACTTGCTTTGGTTTTAAAGGTAAAAGTATCACCTTCCTTCCATCTTTTTCAAATGAATATCTATTCTTGTAACCATCATGCATTGCTTTCCTATCAAACTGCCATGGTCGGCTAAGAAAAATATGACATGCTTGCATAGGCACTACGTCATACAATACTTCATCACTATACTTCCCGATGGAAAATGGCACCATCACTTGCTTACTCACCTTCACTTCTCCATTATCATTTAACCAATGCAACTTATAAGGAGTAGGATGTTTTAAGCAATGTAAACCCAATTTCTCAACCATAGTTGTGCTTGCTATATTAGTACAACTACCCCCCATCAATTATCATGGAACAAATCTTTTCCCTTACCTAGAACCTGGTGTGAAATATATTTTCTCTTTGTACAAGAACATCATCTTCCTTTATCTGCAAACTCATGACTCTCCTTAGCACCATCAATTCACCAATTAGAGGTGATTCAACATCACTATCCTCCTCATAGTGAGGCATGCCAACCACATCTTCAATATTATCATCATCACTCTCCATATCCATCTCAAAGCTCCCATCAGCTTTTAAAATCATCGTCCTTCTATTAGGAGATTCAGACACAATATGCCCAACCCCATGACATTTAAAACATTTAGTATCTCTGTTTCTAGTATTACTAGGGAATGAATTAGTACCTTGAGATTTGTTTTTCTTGATTTTGTCTTCTTTAGGCCATTGGATAGCTCTGTCATCTCTTGTCTTACTCCAATTTTCCCTCCAAGAAGTGTTGCCTGTATCTTTCGATTTTCCCCAACTTGGACTAGGAATAGGCTGCTTGTTTCGACCCTTGAACTTGAGTTGCCTTTCGACTTTTACAGCTATGTGCACAAGTTCCTCCATTTCCATATAATGTTGTAAGTCTACAACAATTGCAATTTCTCTATTCAATCCATTAATGAACCTTTTCATAGTTGCATCGTGGTCTTCTTCAATGTTGGCTCTAATCATAGACATCTCCATCTCTTGGTAATATTCCTCAACACCTTTTGTACCTTGCTGTAAGGTTTGAAGCTTCCTGGGAAGATCTCTATAGTAATGTGAGGGAACAAATCGTTTCCTCATAATAACCTTTATTTCTTCCTAAGAAGAAACTAGTCTTTCCAAATTTTTCCTCATATTCACCACTATATTATCCCACCATGTTGAAGCATAATCGGTGAATTTGGTAATTGCTAATTTTACCTTCTTCTCCTCTGAGTAACTATGGCAATCAAATACCTTCTCAACCTTTCTTTCCCAGTCTAGATAGGCATCCGGATCACTCTTCCCTTGAAAGGAAGGGATGCTCATCTTTGTACTACCCAAACTCCTATCCACCCCTTCTTCATTCCTAAGTCCCTTTTGCGCTCTTCCTCTTCTACCTCTCTTTGACCATATCTTCCGATATCAACATAGTCATTATCACTATCTTCTTCAATGCCATCGAAGTGTTCTTCACCAACCCGTGATTGTGCACGTGGTTGTTTTTGCCTCCCTTCGTACCCTGGGACTCTTCTCTTGTTTTCATCTTCTTCTAACCTCTCTTGCATATTATCTAATCTCATGCTCATCCTTGAAAATTCTCGTTGCATCACTTGAATGGAAACTAATATATCTGGATTAGCATTTACACTTCCTGTGCTTTCACCATCATTACCTCCATGTGACATGCTTATACAATAAAATAAAATTAGGGTCTCACAACACTCCCTCTCGTATATAAACTCGCTCAATTTCATACAACCCTCGTGTTTGTCCCCCAATAGTGTTGGTTTTTTTTCACTCAAGCCTTTAACTACTATAGAGTTTTCCTTTATAGTTCTACCAAGTAACTAAATCAAGATGACTTCAAAAGAAAGTTTTTATTGTAGAATTCTAATGTAAAAAAATCATGAGCTGACAAGAGAAGAAACAATGATGCTGGAAAAAATAAACTAAGAAAACAACAAAATACAGCAAGAATAGCTGAATACAGGGATTGACTATGTGGATTTAATCATAACTGGAGATACACGAATAAAATGATTTGATTCATAGAGGACAAAAAAAGGATCACAACAGATAGTATTTAAGTAAAATACTACTTGTTGAGTAAGAAGAATGGATGACTAAAAAAATTCCAGAAACAAAAGACTGCTCTAGATTATAGTATTTTTGGATATATATATATATATATATATATATATATATATCTATATATATATATATAT
>MU676076.1:32851-97923 GCA_026770625.1 Nicotiana glauca
AATTATTTGTTTGTTTTTTTATTTTTTGGTTTTATCTAAAGAGCTCATGGCTTGAGCAAATATATAAGACAATATTAATCAACAAGGCTTTGATACCAAATGATGCGGAACCCAAAGATCAAAAGATATATGACGTAAACAAGATAGAAAATGACGTAGAATAAAAGATAAAAATTATGAAACTTACAAGGAGATTAGATCCCAAGATTAGAAGCGCAAGAAACCATGAATATATTAAATCCACAACCTCAAGAGAAATAATCAAGTAACCTAATTTATCACCTAAGATAGAAGATTACTTATAAGGGGAAACTATCCTTGAAGCAATCAAGACAAGTCCTTGGTAGAACTTAAAGAGAACTCTCCTAAACTCTCAAAGAGATGAATATATTTCATATAACACACAATAATTTGATCTTATAATGAATGAGTGATGGCTATTTATAGAGCCATTCAAGCTATTTAACACACAATATATATATATATATATATATATATATATATATTTGCTTTTTGTTTTTTTGGTTTTAACTAAAAAGCTCAAGGCTTGAGCAAATATATAAGATAATATAATCAACAAGGCTCTGGTACCAAATCATGCGGAACCCAAAGATCACAAACAAGATATATGACGTAAATAAGATAGAAAATAACGTAGGATAAAAGATAAAAATTATGAAACTTACAAGGAGATTAGACCCCAAGATTAGAAGCGCAAGAAACCATGGATATATTAAATCCAAAACTTCAAGAGAAATAATAAACTAACCTAATCTATCACCTAAGATAGAAGATTACTTACAAGGGGAAACTATCCTTGAAGCAACCAAGACAAGTCCTTGGTAGAACTTAAGGAGAACGCTCCTAAACTCTCAAAGAGATGAATATATTTCATATAACACACAATAATCTGATATTACAATGAAAGAGTGATGGCTATTTGTAGAGCCATTTCAACAACTCTTTACCAAACTACAAGTATGAAAACAAATACTAAAATGGTCTTCAATGGTGGCTACATACAATCTTCAACAATGGAGGCCTTAAAGTCATCCAAGAAATCTTATGGTGGCCTACAAATGTTGACATACCATCTAACGACTTGCTGCACATTTTAAATGAGTTCACAAGAGCAGTTCGATTCAATGTTTTCCACCAAGCATGAATGATTGAATCTCTTGTATTTAAAATCTCGGCAGATTGGTGCGGCCTTGGTAGAAAGTCTATAATTTTTTCTAGGAGTGTTGAAATTGCACAATTCTTTATTCTCTGAAAAGAAGACAAATGAGGCTACACCTTTTGATAAGTTTAATAGCTAAATTCATTGTATTCTGTTCCAAAATGAATTTCGAATTGGACTAGAGTGATTCTGTTCAGATTTGTACAGCTGTAGCTTGTATGGCCATAACTTGATGTAGGAAGCTCCAAATTAGGAAAGGTTTGGCTCATTAGAATCTAGACTTCAGTATCTTTAATCATGACGAATTTTGTAGCCCAATTTGATCTATACTTGAATAGATTAATATTTTAAGTTGGGCCATTGTTAGGATAATTTTGTGAATGTTGGATAGTATTGAGTATCACTCCTTTGCTCCAATTCTCCCAGAGTGTTCACCAAATGTTGAATGACTATCAAATAAAATAAAAATACACTCAAAGTAATATATCCTAAAAATAAAGTATTACAAAATATATTATTAAGAGAAATGCAAAATAATTAATCACAAGTTAGTTCATCAGCATTTGATTAAGAATCACAAGTATCTCCATTTAGGCTCACTTGCGATAAGTGTATAAATTTTGGATTCTTGTGACGACCCAGCCTGTTGTCACGTGATTTACCACCTTGTTTTCCCCATATTATGTTTTTCTATGTTTCAATATTAGTATTTTAGTTGATCGGATAGAATTGAATTAGTTTTAGTTGGAAATGAGGCACATAGTCTCTTAGAAGTAAGCTTGTTTTTTGAAAAGTCAACCGGAAGTTGACTATATAGTTAGAAGGCTCGGATGTGAATTCCAATAATTTGGTTAGCTTCGAGGGATGATTTGTGACTTAGGAGTGAAATCGGAATTGAATTTGGAGTTCCGGTGTAGAATTAGGCTTGAATTGGCGAAGTTGGAATTTTGGCGAATTCCGGTTGATAGGTGAGATTTTGATCTGAGAGTCGGAATGGAATTCCGAGAGTTGTAGTAGCTTCGTTAGGTGATTTTGGACATGTCTTCAAATTTTTAGGTCATTCGAACATTGTTCGGTCGGGTTTTTGATCGAATATGCAATTCGGAAGTTTTTAAGAAATTTCGGCTTTGATTTGACCATAATTGAGGATTTTGATGTTAACATTAGCATTTTGATGATACAAGCAAGTTTGAATGAAGTATTATATCATGTCAGTTCTTTTGGTTGACGTCCCGGGAGCCTCGGTATGATTTTGGGTGGTTAAACGGTAAAGTTGGATGTTTGTTGCAGGTCTGGTGTATCTTGCTTCTGGTATTTTCGCATCTGCAAAAAAGGAGCCGCATAAGCGATTATGCAAATGCAGCTATGGTGCCACAGAAGCAGTCCTCGATGGACCTGGTCAATTCCGCAAAAGCGGAAGTTTGGACACGTAAGCGGTTCCGCAAAAGCGGAAAAAGCACCGCAGAAGTGGTAGCAGGGAAACCGCAGAAGCGGATGTCTGATTGCATAAGCGATGCCTGGGGAATTTAGTGAGAACCACATAAGCGGTCAATAGGCCGCAGAAGCGGTCCTGCATAAGCGAAAATCGCTGAAGGATTTTAATGAATCAGTGTTCGCGAATTTCAGAAATAAGAAAACATTTTTTGACTTCGGGAAGAGGCAATTTTGGACAATTTGGAAAGGATTCGAAGGGGACTTCATCAGGTATGAATTATTAGCCTCGGAATATGTTATTATGGTGTAAAAACTTTGATTTAAACACCGAAAATTCAAGGATTTAAGGGTTAAAAATGGTGGTTAGGGCTTGAAACCTAAGAAAGTGTAAACTTGGAATTTGAGGGGCCAAATGGACTCCGATTTTTGTAAATTTGATATGTATAGACTCGTGGCGAGACGAGGAATCCAGTGATGTAAATTTTGGAATTTTTCGAGAAGTGGGACCGGGGCTCGGGTTTTGCCAACTTCGTGTTTTTGGGTGTTTTTTCGAGTTCTTTCAATTGGGTTATGTTTCATTAGCCTATTGTAATGTATTCGCTGTGGTTTTGACTAGATTCGACGCGTGAAGAGGCGGATTCGAGAGGAAAAGGCATGGCGGACTAGTTTTGTGGCCGGCTTGAGGTGAGTAATAGATGTAGATGATGATCTGAGGGTTTGAAACCCCGGTATCTCACATTGTGACGCTGTATTGAGGTGAGATACGTACTCTATGGTGAGTGCGAGGTCATTTGTGGATGAGACTATGTCTTAGTCCGTCCGAGTGATGTCTATACTATGTTATTGACTACAAATTGGCTGGTAAACATCCTACTTGGATTGTTATGAACATATTTGGGCTGCGTGCCAACTATTTGGATCCCTTAGCGATTATTATCACTGTTGCCATGAAATTGAGCATGTTTCCATGATATCAGTCCTGAGATAAATAATGTCTAGAAATGATTAGCAATCTTCTAAGGTTTTAATCACTTAAACTATAATACCTGTTAAATGGAACTGAAAATGGTAAACTTGATTGTGCCTGTGTGGCTTGCATGCATATATAACTGGACTGATTGTGGACCGGGCTGCACGCCACAGCGAATGCTACTATGTCATTGCGCTTGGGCTGTAGGAGCCCCTTCAGAGTCTGAACCCCCACAGTGAGCGCGGGTACCCAAATGGATCGGGTTGTGCGCCGCAGCGGTCATGTGCATTGCATTCATGCATTGATATCTATTTGTCTATCTGTCATTGAGTATTGTTGTTTCATCGTTTAATGTGCTTAGTGGTTAATTTCAGCTTTGCATTGTGGTATTTTGGGATTTCTTACTTTCAGTAATTATATATGTCTATTACCACTGAGTTGGAAGTACTCACTTTACTCCCTACACCATGTGTGCAGATCCAGGTACCTCGGGAGTTTAGTTGAGCTTTTGCTGATTTCAGAGTTTATCCAGAGTTGTCGAGGTAGCTGCCTGACGTCCGCAGGACCCGACTCCTCCCCTATCCCTTATATTATCTTTTTGCAATTTTGAGACATTGTATTATTTGGAGTCTTGTCATACTGTATTGTTAGAGGCTCTAGACTCATGACCCCAGGTCTTTGGGAGTATATTCCGTGTTATCGTGATATTCAGCTTAATCTTTTAGTTTCATTGTTGCTAATGATATTTAAATAATTGGTTTTTGATCTTCATGCTCGGGTTGAGAGTGTAATGGTCGGTCTTGCCTAGAAATTGTGTTGGGCGCCATCACGACCGAGATTGGGGTCGTGACAATTCTCATCCACACCTATGACTCCCGCTCTCATTCAAGTAGCTTCTTTACTTACCCATGCATTACTTCTTGAGCTTTCCTAGCTTTAGCTCTCATGATTGGTCCAGATGGTAATATAGATACTTGATTGCAATTTTATTGAGCGTGCTCGTATAAGGATCAAAGAGGCAGGATCAACAGGATTGTGCTTTGACTTCGAGGAAGTACGTCGGCTTCAATTCATGGTGAGTTTAGGCGCAGTTCTTCTGTATTCCGCGTGCTCCTCCATCAAAATGCCAGGCTTCGGAAAGTTCTGGACAAGGGTGAGTCCCTTAGGCTCCTTAGCAAGGAGAAGGAGGTTGAGTTTCTGCATTGGCGATATGAGGCATATCGGAGCTCGAATTATGAGAGCTACTTGACGGAGAAGGTAACCTCTCGTAGCATGCATTTTGCCTTTTTGACCCTTAAGGTTAATCCTTTTGCCTATCTTAGTTGCAGAAAAAGATGGAGGCTCTGGAGTGCCTCACGGGTGAAGCAGACAATGTCAAGAATGCTTGTGGTGAACTGAGGGCTCAGGCCCATGCTCACTCTTCAGAGGAGAAGGGTTATTTGGCTAAAGTTGCCACCTTCGAGGTCCAACTGCGATTAGATCGTCACAGTGCTTTACTTCAAGCGGATATGATTGCGAGGCTCGAGTTCAAACTCTCGATGGTCAGGGTTGGAATTATCGATGCTCAGACCAAGGTAACATTGAGTCAGACTAAGGCTAATCAGGAGATGATAATTTGTTCGAAGGATGCAATTGAAGCCCAAATCGAGTTAAAAAGGGACCTCGACCTTGAAAAGAGGGTTGAGGAATGTTTTTTTTTGTAAATCCCAAAGAGAGGTACTTGAGGAGTTTGGCGAAAAGGGCTTCGTTCTCTCTAAGGAGTTGTCTCGAGCAAGGGCAGACGAGCGTCGCGCTCGGTCATTTCTTGCTGACATAATGGAGAGCGAATCTGGCAGGTCGTAGCCCTTTGGACCGGCGTGTAGATTTCAATATTTTTCTGCTTTGTATTTAACACTTGTAGAGCATGTTTGTATATGGATAGTGCGCCATTTTCGTATGTAATCAGAGAAAACCTGAAGCTTTAGTTTCTTTTGTATTTCCTTTCTCACTGTTTTCGACCAAGTAGGCTGGTTCTCGGTGTTTGAGGGAACCCTATGAATTTGGAGCTTGCTAGATAGGCCCGGAGGCTCTTGAATGCGATTTTCGATTCGAGTAGGCGTTAGGTCCTTTGTGTTTTGCCCAACTGTTTACGCCTAAGTTGGCTCGGGTTTGCCTAACCTTCAATCTCCTTTGTCTGCATGGACGGATGATGATTGTTCGTGCTCCTTACCCTTTTGCGTGTCAACTATTTTGGGTTCAGTCTCCCAGTCCCGTTGCGGCTCGAGCTTTAATTGACCCTTAAGTTTTTTCGTGTCTATGTGGGCGGATGATGTTTGCTCTTGTTGCCCGTCCTCGGGCACTTGCGTTCTACCTCTTTTGGGTCCAGTCTCCGAGTAGCATTACGATTCGAGCTTTAATTGACCCTTAAGTTCTTTCTTGCCTGCATAGGCGAACGACATTGGCTTTTTGTGCTTCGGGTCAAAGTAACCTTACAGGTGCATAGCCCGGAGGCTCATTTGGCTGGCGACAATGGAATTTATGTTGTGCCCTTGGGCATATTGTAGTTAACAATTTTGGATCCGGTCTCTCAATTGAGTTATGACTCAAGCTCATTTTAATCCTCAAGCTTTTAGTTTTCAAGCTGGCAACAGTGACTCTTACATTATTTTGGTCATTGAGACCTTTTAGTGTGCGGCCCAGAGGCTCGTTTTTGGCTGGTGATAATGGCTCTTACACTTTTGCCCGTGGGATTTTTTGTAGGCTTTGATTTCCTCTTATTAAGGTCTATTTTTTAGATAATTTTGCCTGACCCGTTGTTGGTTATGGAAGAAATTTCAATTTCAAGTTGTTATCGGCGATGTTTGAGCAGCTCGGAAGGTTCATAGCTCGTAGACTGAGTAGGTTGAAGCCTTGTGATTTGGAGATGACATTGTCAAAGCTCGTTTTTTGCCTGTTGAGGGAAGCCTGTTTTAATCGGTTCTTTCCAAAGTATATTCGAAGTAATGGCCTATGATTTTGCTTAGCGACGGTCGAGCATCCTTGAGTCGCGTTAATTTGGTTGTTTCAGCAATTTTGACCATACTCATATGTGCTTGGCTGGAGCTATTTTTATCCTTAGTGATAGTTTAGGCATCTACACGGAGGGTATGCCCTTTTGGGATTCTTAAAAATGCGATGTATAGCCCAAACTTGGATTTTGAGTTTCATGCCTATTGAGGTCTTACAATTTTATCATGCCTGTTGAGGTCTTACAATTTGTCATGCCTATTGAGGTCTTATAGTTTTATCATGCCTGTTGAGGTCTTACAGTTTTTTTTGCTATGTAGAATAGATCTAGTTACATGGAGTCTGCCCGCTCGGGGTCTTATAGTTTTGATTTTTCCCATACATGGCGATTGGCGACAGTCTCCGAGTTATTGAGTTTGCTTGCGCTCGAAGGTCGCTACTCGTGATTTTGGAGCTTCTTTGCTGGGGATTTATGAGCTTGAAGTTTTGACCCTGGGGTCGTGCAGGTGCCGAATTGTTGGCACCAAGTCTTCGAGTATCTTGGGATGCATTTGGCGAAGGGGCCCTTCCCCTAAGCATGTTGAAATCCCCTTTTTTGGAGTACGAGATGCTAAAAAATATTCACTTCTCGAACTATTTGGTCCGGTACATGATTCCCTACAAAAACTCAGTCTGCCATTCCTCGGTCCTTTCGAGGGGATGGCGCCCTTAAAAGAAGACCATCGCTTGTCGTTTGACCATAGAAGAAGGCCTATGATTTTTTCGGATCCTCCTCTGGGGTTACATTGCTCCACTATTAACCTTGCTTGCGACACCCACTTCGGGGCGAAAGTCCGATAGAGGGGAAATAGCGCAGTGAGTTCTTTCAAGGCCTTGGGATCTCCGGGTGGAGTTAGAATTTTCGAATGTCCCATACGATTGTCTGCATACAGTTTAGTGAAAAAATAATAATGGAGTGAAGCAGTTCTTTCTTACAGCGGGATACGTAGGCGATGTTCCGAGATTTGGTATGGCCCTACCGTTTTGGGGTGTGGGCTGATAAGTAGGATTTTAACATGTTTTATGCCCCTACTTGCCTATGCTATTAGTATAAATTGCTACAAAATAATCCCAAAATGCTCACAGGTTGTGCTTGATTGCAGGTTTGAGCAACAAAGTGATGAAATGTCAAAGATCAGCTCAAAACAGAGTGAAACCTGCTCAAGTATCAAAGACCAAGTGAAGTGAAGGAAATAGAGAACCTAGTGCGGACCGCACAAAAGTGCACGCGGCCGCACAAGGAGTTTTCGAGATTTGGTATGGCCCTACCGTTTCGGGGAATCGGCCTTAGTATAGTCCTCTGCTATATTTTAGTGAGGCTTGGCGGAAGGTGTGGTTTTCCTATAGAGGTACTGATGCCGGTGATGCGTCATATGGTGAGGAATTTCCCTTCGTCGTGTATTGATCCCTACTGATGGTTTTAATTTTGCCCCTTACGTGGGACTTCATTCTTTTGGTGAAATTGGGCCGATGTTGTCTCCGAGCAGTATGCCTGCGGCTATTTGAACAAGACGTCCGTGCCTTTGTGCCTTCTTTGACGGTATAGAACTCGGTGCTCCAGTCCGAGCTAAGACAGGCTGTATCAGAAGAATGGTCTTTCTACTTGCTATAATGATCGTCGTTTGAAGCCATTACAGATTCGAGAGGTGGTCATGTTTTGTCCTGGCGGTCCAAGCCGCATTATTCATCTCGGCCCGATAATGTTGAAATGTTGATTGAACCACCTGAATTCACGAGCTCATGTTTTATTTGAAATAGATGAAATGAGGGAGAGAGTTACCAATTCATCAGTGTCAAGCCGAGGCGAAGTCTCAGTGCATTTTTTGCTAGATGTAAGGGCGTTCCTCGGAATGTATCCCGGGAACTATCGTTTCCTGATAACGAGCGCTTTTACTTTCCATTTGTTATGAGTCCATTGAGGGTGTTGCCGCTTCTCCACTATCGTGGAAATATGTCGCGGCTTATTCATTTCGTTCTTCCTGGTTACCTTCCTCCCTTGGGGCTGAATTCGAGCCTGATCTCTCTACAGTTCTTGGTGGCGATTTTTATTGAGTAGCACGGCTATTCTCCTCCTGAGCTGGTGGCCACTTTTGACCCTGTGGTCGTGCGTGCTATGCAGTTCCTGCACTAGGTTGTGGTTTCTTCAAGGTCGATTAGGTCGAATAGTTCTGAGTCATTTGGCATCCCTGGTTTCGCTTACGGTGATCACGATATTGGGTATAGTAATGCTGAAATCATACTCTGATGGGTGAGGTTCCCCTGCCGGCCATGCCTTGTCGAATCTGACTCTGTTGAAGAATCCTCGAGGATATTGTCCTCGATCCACTCCCTGATCTTTGTGAGTTAGATTGTTTCTTAGGGAGTTCCTTCTATTAGCGGCATACAAGTGGTATGTCCCTCTGTATGGCATTAATTTCTTTGCCGGGAGCCTGCTTGGGTATACTGAGCCAAGAAGGCTCTCAGATGGTCATCCACGATTGTGATTCATGGTTGGGGCCAGGTACGGGCATCCGACCCGATCTCGGCTAGGTATCTGATCATGATTCATTTGAAATGCCCCGTGGTCATTGGTCTTGGTTCGTTCAAGCTTTGGGCGAAGGCTTGTGTTGCCGAGTCGCCCAAAACTGGGGGTGATCTCGTTCGTTCGATAAGGGAATGAGGCGCAACTTCCCGTGGCATTTCATTCTCCCTTTGTTCGGCCTCGGATGTGTTGATCTCTCTCATTGCTACTTCAATGGCATCGGCATGTGCCTATACGGAAGAATCTGCTGGTACGGTAAGCGAGTTTGTGAGGTCAGGTGCTAGGCTATGATGCCACATTGTGGTTCCCTTTGAGAGTGTTTTCCTCAACCTCTTCAATGAGATGGGATCAAACTCATCATCTTGAAGGTCTTTGCCTTTTCCCGCGCACGAGTAGGTAGCAATGTGCTTGTCAGGATCTGAGGTCCTGTTGTACTTATAGAGTTCTAGCATCCCGAACTTCTGTGTAACGGGTTCCGGGACTGCTTCTTCGAGGAACGACTGTCGCATAAACTTTCACGAACCTGACTCAATCCTTTTATAGAGATCCCTGAGCATCTTTGTTATGGTGGGGTTGGTTACCAATCCGTTCTTTCTTGACCTTTAGAGTACCTGCTCGGCAGGGGGAGCTGTCTGCGATGTTGCCGTGCTGGAAGTCTTCAGATGGCTTTGTTACTAAGAAATGGCCAACTATTGTGCCTACAATATTTCAATAATAACATGAAGACTAACTTCTAGTTCTTCCCGGACCGGAGTCTTTTGAGCTTCATGTCAGTTGTTGTGTCGTATGCTCCTGTCGGTGTGAGAAGTTTTGTCAACCTGTTATGAATTCTGCAAAACTACATCTGTTAGAATCGCTTTGGGCATGTTATAGGGATTCTATGACGGCGCTCCAGCATCCTGGACATACACACCATTTTCCCCGTGGTTTTCGAGGTTCGTTCTCGACTCTGTTGACCGAGCCAGACATTTTGGCCTGAAGTTAAAAGATCTTGGAAAATAAAAAGTGTGAAGAATAACGTTCATTTGTGCAATGAAACCAGCAAGAAAAATTATCACTATTATTTTTAGCCCCACGGTGGGCGCCAAACTGTTTACCGTGAAAATGGTAACAATAATTAAATTTATAAATGTAATTCTAAAAATACGTGATCTATTTTTATTCTAGTTTTTAGAGCATATGAAGCTAAGAATATGAAGTTTAATGATGAAATGCAAGCTAAAGCAAGGCAGTAACCCCACGGTGTGCGCCGAACTGTTTACCATGAAAATGGTAACAATAATTAAATTTGTAAATGTGATTCTAAAAATACGTTCTGTTTTTATGGTAGTTATTAGATCATATGATGCTAGGAATATGAAGTTTAATGATGAAATGCAAGCTAAAGCAAGGCAGTAAACGAATCGAGGGGCTTGCTGCTCGGATACAGGATTGGTCGATAGGGGACCTCGGAGTCGATAGTCGGGTCAAGCTCGAGGTATCGAGGGCAGTTGGAAATGGGATAGCAGTTAGATTATGATAAAAAAAGCTCTATATGGCCAAGGCCAAGCAATAAATAAAGAACAAGTAAGAAGAGCAATAAATATTAAAATGGCCTCGGCACAGTGAGAACGAACAATTTAGAAAGAAGAGAGAGAGAGAGAGAGAGAGATATTATTGCACTTGTGGAGAAATAGTAAGAGCAATATCATCCCATTACAAGGTAGTATGGGTTCCCTTTATATAGGATGGAAACTCAGTTATAGTACAACATATACATTAATTGTGAAGTGTGGAGAGAGGACGGCTAGATGCGACGCTTCGGCATAGGCTATAGATATGCCGGCCCCGTCAGACTTTGCCGTGTGCCTAGGGAACTTCCCCTTCTGTTCGGGTCTCGACCCTTGTCTTCTTTGAGTCAGGCCTCGTCGAGCCCCGAGAGAGGGAACTCAGTTGTGACTCCACGTCCTTGAGGTCTCGAGGTGTTCCTCCAAAATGTCTTGATATCAAGAAATAAGGTCCTCTGATTTTACCGCATACAGATAGTCTCTGTGTTTCTCAGAGCAAAGAGATGGGAAACAATTTTGACACCTGACTCCTCGTGTTTTTTGTGGCGACATCCTACTGACGACTCAACTTATGGCATGATCTTTTGTGATAACCGACATGTCTCATAGACTTGTGTTTTCAGCATCACTCAATGCACTATCGTTTCTCGCTCTTCAAGGTGAAAGTACTGTCGTCATTTTGGTTCTTCAAGGATGCAGTAATTGCATTCGTTGATCAGTCTGCCAGAGGCCTCGATGACCGTGTCATTACCCTTATAAATGGGGGTGCCTTGACATTTTTTTTCCTATCCCAATGCCATCGTTGGCTTGTTTGCCCATTTCTTCTTAGCATCTTTCTCTATTCTTGAACATCATGCTTGGGGCTCAAAGCCTCAAGGCCATTTGGTGGAGCTCCTTTAGATTGTGTTGCGGCCTTTTGCCAGGGCTTCCCTTTTTCGAGCATAATTATGCTGTCAAGTCACCGCTGTGGTCATCAATAGGCTCGAGATAATGACATACGAGGGTCAACTTTCCTTGCTCGCAGAAAGCTCTTCGAATTACATATTGCTACTCAAAGGGGGGCTCGGATTATACGCCGTTGTTCACCTTCATACCTCGGCTCAACGTGGTGCTCTGCCCCGAGTTGGGGGCTTGCATGACTACATGTTCCAAGAAGTGGACTTTAAGTAGCCATTCAAGAGAGATCGAGGCTTGTTCGGTCCGCTGTCTCTCCGCGGTTCTCTTGGCTAGTGAGGGTCCTCGAGCTTCGGAGAGCTATGGTATTTTTTCATCCCTCTCTACTTCTCGCCCTATCCTTTGGGGATATCAGTGTGGAAGGCCCGGAGAAGGCTTCCCATGATGTGCGTCCGGAGACACCCATTGTAGGAGGCGGACCTTCAAAGGTAGACCGGCCTGCAGACTTTTACTTCGCGCATGAATCCTTTTGTTTCTTACTTTTTAGGTGTAGATAACCTCTGTAGGCTTTTGTAATTGTATGTAAGAACCCCTCGAGTATTGTTGTACATGTTTTTTATGAATATTAAGGTACTTCATTGACTTTTGCTTTCATTCCTTGCATTATTTTTGTATGCTCTTGTGCCCTTCGAGGCTTTTGAATGTTTTCCTTTGTCGTTGACCACTGATACCCAACCTGGATGTGAGCGCTCATCCCGATCCTCTAGTAACTAACAAGGCTCCTTTCCAAGCCCTTCGTTATACTTCGGATTGAGCCTAAATTGATCTGATAGGCTCGGGCTATCGGGCCCTCCGAGTTGTATGGAGATAGCACACTGAGTTTTAGAGCTTTTGAGAATGATATTTTGAATGAAGGTCAGATTTGGGTACCTGGGGTTCTCTTTTTGAACTTAATGTAGATAGCTTTATAAAAAGTATGGGTTAGATTCTCATTGAGGGATTACTTATACTTGGACGCTGCCTCGAGCCTTCGTAGTCGGAGCTTCGCATGCTTATTTCTCTTTTTAGAAAAGGAAACTGTAAGACTGGGCACCATCTTGAATCGAATGATGGCATTGAAAGCTTCCCGAAATCTGACTTCTTTTATGGTAGGGATCCTCGTGGTCGGATGCTGCCTCAAAATTAGAGACAATACGATCGACTCCTTAAGTCCTAGCTTCTCGTCGAAGGATGCCTCTGGGATCAAGTATCGCCTCATCGATCAGTATCGAGGCTATTGGCCTTCCGGGGCTTACTCCAGATAGGTGAATCGTAGTTGTTTCCCACATATATATGGGGTGGATTTGGCTTCTTCAAAAGACCTTACTATTTTAGATAGCTACCTTTTAGCCTTGTATAGGGTTCTTCATTTCTTCAGGAGAAAAAATTGTTGGCGCACGTTCTTGCTCTAGTCTGTCAATTTCACCATAGTCATGGCAACTACTTTGGGGCTGGCCCGACAGGGAGTGGGAAGTGCCCTTCCTGGCGCTCAAGATCCGTGGGAGTTTGCTCTGAAGATCGTATCTTTGATAAAAGAGGAACATCTGGAGATAGTGAGGAGATACTGAGGATGGAGCGAGGGAATAACGCTGCAGGCGCTTTCCCCATATGAGAGTATTACGGACTCTGCTGATGGATTCTTGAGCGTATACCTATATCCTTTTGCATTTGGCCCCTTTGCTTGATTTTTGCTAGAAGTATCGGGTTACTTTTGCACAGATACATCCTTCATTTTGGCAAGTGGTGATGATGATGAGGTCCTTTGCGAAGAGGGTCGGCCTTCAATTCATGCTCAGTCACCTCGTCAGGCTATATCAGCCTTTTCATCACCAGCTAACCCTGAGGTGTCATTCATCCATGCCCTTTGTTGTCGATGATGAAGAAGATGGGGATCGAGAGTGGGCCAGTTGGTTCGGCCAGGTTTGGATGGCCAACATTATCCCTATGGAGCTTTTGCCATTTCTCGAGAGATGAAACTATGCACGTGAGTGGAGCGTTTGGTGCTTTTTCAGATTTTTCTTATAGCGAAAATCAATTGAGTAATTGTGTTTTTCTCCTTTTGTAGCAACTTCATAAATGCCGGGTGAAGTTCTCGACCTGCTCGACTGGGTTCGGAGGTTGGTGACCTGTTTGACCTGCGACAAGTGTAGGTGGTGAGCTATGTCCCGTAACAGATTGGAAGAGGAATAGCAAGGTATGCGTGTATGATGCCTTTACCTTGGTCTTCGTATATTTGAGATAACACTTTTCTTTTTCTTTTGCACTGGTGTTGCTGTTGCAGGTATTAAGCGGCTCCTTGAGGGGAGGATGTGCTCTTCCAGAGAAGGGACGATGGCGACAAATGGGATCCATACCCGTAGTGTGATGGAGCTTTTAGTGGGGCTGAACGGGCCTGTAGTTTCGAGGGGATGGCATCATCCGAGCCTGCCATTCACGGAGTGTTTGACTCCCGGACGACGGTTCCTCTGAGTGAATATTCTTTGCCCGAGCTTGGTTCTCTTGGGGTCGAAGAGGCAGGATCAATAGGAGTATGCTATGACTTCAAGAAAGTACACCGACTTCAATTCATGGTGAGTTTAAGCGCAGCTCTTCTGTATTCTGCATCCTCCTTTCTTTATCAAGTTTTCCTTTTGTAGGCCTATTATAGTCTCAGGTCTGAGCTGCCCCGTCAAGGAGCCAGGCTTCAAAAAGTTCTGGACGAGGGTGAGTCCCTTAGGCTCCTTAGTGAGGAGAAGGAGGTTGAGTGGCTACATTGGCGATATAAGGCATACCGAAGCTCGAATTATGAGAGCTACTTGATGGAGCAGGTAACCTCTCATAGCATACATTTTGCTTTTTTGACCCTTAAGGCTAATCCTTTTGCCTATCTTAGTTGTAGAAAAAGACGGAGGCTCTGGAGTGCCTCAGGGGTGAAGCAGACCGCGTCAGGAATGCTTGTAGTGAACTGAGGGCTGAGGCCCATGCTCACGCTTCATAGGAGAAGGGTGCTTTGGCTAAAGTTTCTGCCTTCGAGGTCTAACTTCGATCGGCTCGTGACAATGCTTTAGTTCAAGTGGATATGATCGCGAGCCTTGAGTCCGATCTCTCGATGGTCATGGTTGAAATTGTTGATGCTCGGGCTGATGCAACATTTAGTCAAACTAAGGCTGATCAGGAGATGGCAATTTGTTCAAAGGATGTAACTGAAGCCCAAACCGAGTTGAAGAGGGACCTCGACCGTGAAAAGAGGGTCGAGGAATATGTTCATTGTAAATACCGAAGAGATGTACTCGAGGAGATTGGCGCAAGGGGCTTCATTCTCTTGGAGGAGTTGGCTCGAGCAAGGACAGACGAGCATGATGCTCGTTCACTTCTTTTTGATGTCTTGGAGAGTGAATCTGGCAGGTCGTAGCCCTTTGGAGCGGAGTGTAGATTTCGCTATTTTTCCGCTTTGTATTTAATACTTGTAGAGCATGTTTGTAGATGGAGAGTGCACCTTTTGCATATGTAATAAGATAAAACCTGAAGATTTATTTCTTCTATATTTCCTTTCTCATTGCTTTCGACCATGCAGGCTGGTTCTCTGTATTTGGCGGGAACCCTATGGATCCGGAGCTTGCTAGATAGGCCTAGAGGCTCTTGAATGCGATTTTCGATGTGAGTAGGCATTAGGTTCTTTGTGTTTTGCCCAGCTATTTAGGCCTAGTCTCCGATCCAAGCATTGACTCTGGTTTGCCTGACCTTCAATCTCATGTGTCTGCACGGACAAATGATGATTGTTCCTACTCCTTGCCCTTTTGTGTGTCAACTATTTTGGTTTCAGTCTCCGAGTCGCATTGCGACTAGAGCTTTAATTGACCCTCAAGTTTTTTCATGTCTGTGTGGGCAGATGATGATTTCTCATTTACCCGTCTTCGACTGCTTGCGTTCTAACTTTTTTGGGTCCAGTCTCCGAGTCGTGTTGCGATTCGAGCTTTAATTGACCCTTAAGCTCTTTGATGCCTGCATAGGTGGATGACAATGGCCTTTATACCATGCCCTTAGGCATATTTTAGTTAAATATTTTGGATTTGGTCTCTAAATCGGGTTATGACTCGAGCTCTTTTTAATCCTCAAGCTTTCAATTTTTGAGCTGGCGATATTGGCTCTTACGCTATTTTGGTCGTTAAGACCTTTTAGTGTGCAGCCCAGAGGCTCGTTTTTGGCTGGTGACAATAGCTCTTCTTTTGCCCATGGGCTTTTTCTGTAGGCTTTGTTTTCCTCTCGTTAAGGTCTTTTTCTTAAGAGAATTTAGCTTTACCTGTCGTCGATTCTGGAGGAACCTCAATTTTAAGTCGTTATCGACGATGTTTGAGCACCTCGGAAGGTTCATAGCTCATAGGCCGAGTAGGTTGAAGCCTTGTGATTTGGAGCTGACATGGTCAAAGCTCGTTTTTACCTATTGAGGGAAGCCTGTTTTAACCGGTTCTTTCCATGGTATATTCGAAGTAATGGCCTGCTATTTAGTTTAGCGACGGTCACGCATCCCCGAGTCGTGTTAATTTGGCTGTATTAGCCATTTTGACCATGGTCATATGTGCTTGGCCGGAGCCATTTTTGATCTTGAGTGATAGTTTAGGCATCTACATCAAGAGTATGCCCTTTCAGAATTCTTACAAATGCGACGTATATCCCAAACTTTGGGATTTTGATTTTCATGTCTGTTGAGGTCTTACGGTTTGTCATGCCTATTGAGGTCTTACAGTTTTATCATGCATGTTGAGGTCTTACAGTTTTATCATGCCTGTTGAGGTCTTACAGTTTTTCTTGCTATGTAGAATAGATCTAGTTACACCAAGTCTGCCTACTCGGGGTCTTACAGTTTTAGGTTTTCCAATGCATGGCGATTGGCGGCAGTCTCTGAGTTATTGAGTTTACTTGGGCTCGAAGGCCGCTACTCGTGAGCTCGGAGCTGCATTGCTGGGGCTTTATGTGTCTGGAGTTTCTACCCTTGGGTCGTGTGAATACTGAATTGTTGGAACTAAGTCTCTGAGTATCTCGGGATGTATTCGGCGAAGGGGCCCTTGCCCTGAGCATGTTGAAATCCCTTTTTTTGGAGTACGAGATGCTGAAAAATATTCTTTATTACTTGCCTTCAATATACATATTGTTTCATCGTCATGAGATTGGCCCGCGCAGGCGGGGCTCCTCGGACCATTTGGTCTGGCACATGATTCCCTATTGAAACTCAGTCTATTGTTCCCTGGTCCTTCTAAGGGGATTGTGCCCTTAAAAGAAGACCATCGCTCATCGTTTGACTATAGAAGAAGGCCTGTGATTTTGTCGGATTCTATTCTGTCAAGGACTTGGGATCTCCGGGTGAAGTTAGAATTCCCGAATGTCACGTCCGATTGTCTGAATCCAGTTTAGTGAAAAAATAATAATGGAGTGAAGTAGTTCTTTCTTACCGCGGGATGCGTAGGCGATGTTCTGAGATTTGGTGTGGCCCTACCGTTTTGGGGTGTGAGCTGATAAGTAGGATTTTAACATGTTTTATGCCCCTATTTGCCTATGCTTTGAGTATAAATTGCTACAAAATAGTCCCAAAATGTTCACAGGTTGTGCTTGATTGCAGGTTTGAGCGATAAAATGACGAAATGTCAAAGATCGGCTCAAAACGGAGTGAAACCTGCTCAAGTATCAAAGACCAAGTGAAGTGAAGGAAATAGAGAACCTAGTGTGGACCACACAAAAGTGCACGCGGCCTTACTAGGAGGTTCAGATATGGGCATATTCAGAACATTGACAACGCGGCCGCGGTCAGATCCATGCGGCCCACGTTCGGCTTACGCGGTCACACTACTTATTCATGCGGCTCGCATCAAGAGATTCAGAGAGATATCATTTTCGTCAAAAGCAAGCCACACGGCCGCGGTCTCATTCACGCGGTCTGTGCCAGAGCCTTCCACGGCAGGGCTACCCTTTTACGCGGCCCGCGCCATACAGTTCAGAGAGATGAAAATTGAAGTCAAAGAGCCAGTGCGGCCGCGGTCATGTCTGTGCGGCCCGCACTGACCCTGTAAGGGTATTTTTGTCTAGTTTTTCCAGCCACTATAAATAGAACATTTTCCCATTTTTAGGTCAAGTTTTGTATTATTAACAGAGCTGCGCTTGTGGAGACCGAGATATTAGCCACTTTTTTGGACTTTAGCTTTACATTCTCAATAGATTCTTGTAATCTCATCTTACTAATCAATTAATATGCTTTGTTCTTCATCTATTTCTTTCATTTCTTCTTTAATTATGTCTAGCTAAACTCATTAGCTAGGGTTGTGGCTCAACCCTAGTGTGGGTAATTGATGGGTGTTGCCATCTAGGGTTAGATTGATATTGGGTATTTGTTATTTGGGTTAATTTTATGTGTTAATTAAGGATTGGTTGTCGCAAAAACTGATTCTAGCTTTGTGGGTTTAACTCTTCTTGAGAAAGAGAGTCCATGACCCAAAAATTGACCCAACAAGGAATTGGGATGGACCCATGAGAAATGGTATTCTCGATTAACGGGTTAAACCTCGAGAGAGTAATCACCCTACTTGAACCCTAGTTGCTTGGTCTAATTGGCTACCAATTGGGCAAAATCACTCTCTCTACCGAGAGGTGTGAGAGTGGGTGAAATTGTGGAACAGTTATAGCATAAGCCCCAAATATGTCAATCTATCCTTAGTAGCATCTACCCGCTAATTAGCCACCTAGGTGATGCCACCACCCTATTGTCGTTCTTCCCATTAATTACAACTTAGCAATATTCTTGTAGTTTAAGTTAGTGTTAATCACTAGTTTACAATAGTAGTTATAAATACAAAAACCCCAAAAAATGTTAGAAGCACAATTAGAAGCACAAAAGCAACTCTAGGCTAGACAGACAATACAACTCCACTCCAAGCTCCCTGTGGAAATTCGATCCTGAACCACTATTCGGGTAAAAGCTATTGCGACCCGCTCTTCCTACCATTGCATAGTGTCGAGTTGGCAGTGATCCCTTTTTGGTGCCGTTGTCGGAGAGCTTACGGTGTTGACTATCTATTTAGATAGTTGTGTTTTGCTTCTCTTTATTTCTTTTTACTAATTTTGTTGGTGTCAATCACTCAGGTAAACATGGCTTTAAATGCAAATGACCCTCTTGGCAACGTGGTCGCGAGGGAGGAGGTTGAGGATCTTGAACAAGAAGAGATATTACCTCAAGCTCAAAGGACAGGTTGAAATGCCAATGCAAATGCTATCCCGAATGAGAACATTCCAAACCCTCGTCCGCCTCCACCAAGAGTGGCCCCAAGAGTTCTACCCAATCAAGGATATGCCAGTGCTATTGTTCCTCCCCGAATCCGGGCGGGCAACTTTCAAATCACAAATGTTATGTTGACCTTTCTCGAGCAAAGAGGGTATTTCACGGGTGCCTCCAATCAAAATGCCTACAAGCACTTGAAGGGGTTCGTAGATACATGTTGGGGTAGCAAGCAGGCAAATATGTCCGAGGATGCGTTGAGATTGAGGCTTTTCCCGTTCTCTCTTCGGGGTAAAGCGTTGGATTGGTTAGAAAGGCTCCTCAATCATTCTATCACCACATGGGATGAATTGGCGTACAAATTTATTGCCAAGTTCTTTTCTCCAAGTCATATGGCAACTCTTTGGGATGAAATTCTAGCTTTTAAGCAAGAGCCAATGGAACCTTTGCACGAGATATTAGAAAGATATAGAAAAATGGTGAAGGAGTACCCTAATAACAACATGACCGAGGCAATGATACAACAAACTTTTTATTGGGGCATCAACACCACGAATCAGTGCATTGTGAACCAATTAGCCGGAGGAAACTTCATGAAACTTTCTTACCAAGAGGCATGTGATGTACATGATGAAATGGCCAACACCTCTTCGGCATGGCAAAGTCGATCAAGTGTGCCCCAAGGTGACCCCACGGTCATCCATTTGCACAAGGAATTGCATGATCATGGCCAAGCTATTGCCGAGCTTACAACAACTATGAATCAATTGGTGAAGGTGCAATTGCAACAAGTCCAAAACCAGCGCCAAATCAATGCAATGGAAAATGTTTCTATGTTAAAAAGGAGGCAAAGAGGGCAACAACAACCTCAAGGTAATTGTGAGAAATTTGACAACAACAAGGATGGTGGTGCTTATTCGAATAAGTGCTATGATGAGAAAGGCAAAGAATGTCAATATGTCAATAATTACCAAGGGAATAGAGGAAATCAAGGGAATCAACAATGGCGTCCCCAAGGAAATTGGGGCAATCAACAAAGTGGTGGCAATTGGAACAACAACGATCAAAACAACAATTGGGGCAACCAAGGTAACAATCAAGGCAATTGGAATGGAAACAATAACAATTGGAGCAAAAAATAATCGAGGAGGGTGGAGTAATAGTGGAAATCAAGGCAACTGGGGGCCATGCTTTCAAAGGCCCCCCATATACCAACAACCGAACAATCCACCTCCCTTTCAATCTCCGGGGTCTAGTTCTTCGGGTAGTGATATGGGGAGAATAGAAATGATGTTTGAACAAATAATGAAGAAGAACCAAGACTCCGATGCTCAATTGGCTTCTCATAATTCCTATATTTGGAATTTGGAGTGCAACTTGGCTAAATCTCTGAATCATTAAATACTCGACCTAAGGGTGCTCTACTAAGTGATACGGTAGTGAACCCAAAGCGAGGTAACAATCATGTGATGGCGGTTACAACAAGGAGTGAAAGAGACGGTGATGTGCATGCCTCGAATGAGAATTAAGTTGTGAATGACGAAGTTGAGTTGCATGATGATGATGTGCCTTTTAATGTTGAAGATGTGGTTGAATCAAATGTGACCAATGATGTGCGAATTGATATTGATGATGAGGCTAGGATAGAGACTCAAGATGCCATGAACTTGTCTAGGGAACACGTGATTGACATGCCCGAGCCGGTTGTACCCAAGGCCAAGGAACCCTTGCCTAGGCCACCTCCACCTTACCCTCAACGGTTAGCAAAACAAAAAGGAGAAAATCAATTAAAAAGTTCATCGAGATGATGAAGAGTCTTACTATTAATGTGTCATTGGTGGAGGCACTTGAACAAATGCCGGGCTATGCAAATTTCATGAAGCATTTGGTAACAAAGAAGAGGTCGATGGAGTGTGAAACAATTAAAATGACGCATCAAGTGAGTCCTATAGTGCATTCCATGGCCCCAAAACTCAAAGACCCTAGAGCTTTTACTATCCCTTGCACTATAGGTAGTGCAGATTTTGCCAAAGCCCTTTGTGACTTGGGGGCTAGCATTAATTTGATGCCTTATTCGGTCTTCAAGACTTTGGGAATCGGACAACCTAGTCCAACTTCAATGAGACTTCAAATGGCGGATCGATCGATCAAGCGACCCTTGGGCATAATTGATGATGTTCTTGTCCGTGTTGATAAATTCATATTGCCGGCCGACTTTGTCATATTGGATTGTGAAGTGGACTTTGAAGTGCCAATCATTCTTGGGAGACCTTTCCTCACTACGGGAAAGGGATTGGTTGATGTCGAGGCCGGAGAGTTGACATTCCGAGTGGGTGATGAAAATGTTATTTTCCCTGTTTGTAAGTCCATGCGGCAAACTAATGGCACCGAGGTATGCTCATTTGTTGACATTGTCACAGCTGTGATAATGGATGAGACAAGTTCTGTGATTAATGTTGAAGATCCCCTTGTGTTTGCACCTCTAGATCGTGATGTAAATGATGATGTAAGTAGAGTGGTGTGCATAAATGCTTTACATGTCATGGAATCATGTGAGCCCGGTCAGTTGTCATTGGACCTTGATCATCGGGACACTCCTATAGAAACAATTGAGGCACCTCCGATGTTGGAGATGAAACAAGTTGAGCCACACCTTTGCCTCACAATCTTTGAGCCCGATATTATCGTCAAGGATGATACAACACTTTTTTTGGAGCTTCATGGGAGACTACCTGCAGTAGAGCATGAAATGATGTCTACTATTCATAATGTGTGGCTTCCTGCAAGACCAGACACAGGTTGGCGGTTTTGCATGAACCATGGAATCTGAACAAAGAGCCCCACAGTGACCATTATCCCTTGTCATTCATTGATCGAATGGTGAACAAACTTGTTGGACGTGCTTTTTACTACTTCTTGGAGAATTTGATGAGAGCCACGTGTAGGCATTTCTTGATTTGAGGTGATATAATGGTAACATGCATCATGCCGCGACGTTAAATCAAGTGCTTCTTAGGAGGCAACCCATGTCTTTTTCTTTCTCTTTGATTTTCTTAGTAGCTTAGGATTTTTGAGCTAATTGTTTGTGAGATGTTGCAGGGATTGTGTTGAAGCAGTGCAAAACAAAGTATAAAAAGTGCACAGTCTCTGAAGTTCCCCACGCGGCCGCGGTCATGTTAATGCGGTCCGCGGTGGACTCACGCAGCCGCATCACTTTTTGTGTGGTCTGCGTGGGCTGCTTTGTGCAAGGATTCATGATCAAACCCAGCACGATCTGCGGTCGCTGTTGTGCGGCCGCGCTAGTGGGTAAGTACGGGGCCCTCAATTTTGTCTATAAATAGAGACCCAGGGTCTCACTTAACCCTTTTTGCAATTTGAAATCCCTGAGCCCTATTTCTACTATTCATACATCTCTGAGACCATTCTTCTTGTGCGCTTGGATAGATTGCTTTGATTCTTCATAATCCTGGTAACATTTCATGCAATTGTCAATAATTATTTTCTATTTTTAATCTTTGTTTGCTTACCAGTAGTTGTAATTTCTTTGTTCTTTCCATTTTTCTTGGATTTAATAATTAGGATAGTTTATATGTTGGGTTTTGAATTCCGAGTGTGATTCCATGTTGGGTAATTGAGTGGAGACAAGTAGGAGTTAAAATTTGAACAAAAATGGAAGAATTTGTGAAACCCTAACTTAGTCCCTTGGATGGCCCCAGTGCCGCCCGCTGTCACTCTTGCGTAATCCGTGCAGTTAGAATGACTGAAAGCTAGCCTGCTCCAGCACCGCCGCATCCCTCTTTGTGTGGTCCACGCTGGCCCATCGCGGCCGCGCTCCCATTTTATGCAGACCACATTGGGAGGTCCAGAGGTGTGTTGACTCTGGGGTTTGTTCAGCGCGGCCCGCGGTCGCCATAGCGCGGTCCGTGGTGCCACTAACGCGGTTGCGCTCCTGATAGTACGATCTGTGGTGGCCTGGTCTGCAATGGTTTCTGCAATTTTTTTTCATCTACAATTGTTTTTGATAACTGATACACTGCCCGTGCTTAAACTAACAATGTTAGATGTGTGTTCTTGCAGATCATGGTTAAACAAAGAGGCAAAAAACAAACACAACAACCCGAGAGAGGTGGTTCCTCCCGAGGGGGTAAAGGCAAGAGAATCGCAAAACTCACTCCCCAGGCTCGGGAGAACATTCAAAAGACCCGGAAATTGATACGGGCTACTGATAAGGCTGCGTCTCATTCTTTGGGGAGTGAGTCTGTGCCCTCAAAAGTTATCTCCTCAAATTCTGTCCCAACCCACATAACTAACCCCATCCACCTAACTGATACCCCTCCACCATCACCCACCAAAAAAAGACCAGTGAATGTAGTCTCGGACTTATCTAATGAGTCTGCAACCGGTAGTAGGAAATACTCCACCTCCCCCACAGCTTTAGTATTTGGGGAGAGTGCAGAAGGTGGGACCAATGGTGACGGTGAGGTACCAGACAGTGGTGTGCCCCAGGTTAAGGGTGTTGAAAGAATAAGAAAATCGGAGGTTTGGGAGGATCACTTTGTTAGCCAAGTGGCTTTTCACAAATTCCGAGAGTGGTGGCCAGTACGAAAACTGATTCTAGAGAGGAGTCTCATTAAAACTGACCTGCTACCCCTACTCCCTAATGTACATAGACAGTTCCATACTATAGCGGGATGGGAGCACCTTCGGGATGAGTTAGTGAATGCAAATGAGCACATGGTAAAGGAGTTTTACTGCAATGTGGCCCACGTCAAAAAGGGCTCAATTTCAACCAAAGTGCGAACAAAAGTGTTGTATTCTCTGGGAAAGCGTTCAATGAGTACTTAGGGTTTGATGATGAGGATGAAACCTAGTACAATGAGAAATCGGCAATGGGGGAAGAGGTTCGCCCTTGGTTAGCTAGGTACTTGGCCCACCCAGGTGCTGCTCTAGATTGGTTGCAAGCAGGGAAGAAAATATTCCGAAAGACTTTCAACTTTGAGGCTCAAGGGTGATTGATATTTGTGTGCAGTCGGCTTGACCCTTCTACCCACGATCAGACTATTCCTCTTCAGCGTGCTGTGTTGATTGCGTCTATTATGGTCGGGTACCCTATCAATGTGAGCAATGTGATGTCCTGTGTGATTGCTGATGTGGGACAAGAGCATGATAGGAATTACCCTTTTCCCAACACTCTCACCATGTATTTCCAGGATTTCAAAGTACAGAAAAAGTTCTATGAAGTGAAAGTAAGAGCGGTCGCCCCGTTCTCATGGTTTAGCATTCAGGGGCCGGACAACCCAAAGGACAATAAGTACAAAGCACCTGCTTCTACCCCAACTGGCCAGTCTGAAGAGCCAGTTGCGGTGGAGTCATCTGTTGAGCCTTCCACCAAGCTGCCCTTCATGCCTACTGTTGTTGATTTGCCTCCAGGACCCTCCTCTTCTGCTGGGCCCAGCACTTCAGCTGGTCTTGTATTCCCATCTTCCCGAGCTCACCCTTTCACGGCCCATCAGTTGAGCAAGACCTTGGCCAGTTTGAACAACTGGATGTCAGCTGCGACATCCAAGTTATCGACATTATCAAACATAATTGAGGCCTATTCAAAACCTCCCACTGTTCAGGTTCCTCAGTCCATTAAGGATACTTTGAAGACACTCCTGGATAACCAAGAGAAGATTATGAGGACTTAGGATGCCTTGACTAAGGCGGTGGAGTTACATGGCAAGACATTGGCGGATCTTACCAGAGAGCGCAAGATAATGAGTAAGTCACGGGATTTCAAAGAGTCGGTGAAAGCGCTGAAGACGGATGTGGACAAGCTATTGGTAGACCAGATGCCTTTAGACTTGTTATTCGGGGATCCAGCCCCTCCAGCAGCAGCACTAGTGCCAAAGCCACAGTAGGATCAGGCACCCAGGCTTCCAAGGAAGAAGAGGAAGCTCGCTAGCACAGTTGATGCAGTCATTAAGTCGGCAGACCCACAGGAGGTCCCTTCCCCCCAGTGAGGTACCTATCATTCAATCGGTCAAGGAGCAAGCCCCAGTCCCAGCAGCTGAGCAATAGAAGTTCGGGAACCAGTCTGAGGTTCCCACCCATACAGAGGACCAGGGGACCACTGAGGATCCCATGCAGACGGACCAGCCCTAGGGAGCTCTTCTATATCCTTTCACTGATTTTTATGCTTATTTGTATAGTTGGTATTGGGGACAATACCAGCTCTTATTCCTGGGGGTGCGCCCTACTTTTTGATTATCTAGATGACTGTATATATAGATTAATAGTTTTTGTTTTACTTTGATTTTCTATTTTGGGTTGTATATAACTTTACATTTAGCTACCTTTATCGTACTTTTTATTTTCTCCGTGGTCTGTATATAAAGTTATATTTCTGTATATATTCATCCCCCGTTGTATATTCTACTCCCTTATTGTAAATATTCATTCAGCTTTTTATTTTTGAAAATTTTTTGTTTTTCATTTTTAGCTTTGTTGATAGGCTCGTAGCATTTTGTTTTGTTTTTGGAATTTTCAATAAGCCCTTGGTTTTCTTAATGCCACAGTTCTTTCCAAGGGTTGAGTATTGTGCGAACCGGGTTGCTCTTCCCAATGATAGATGGCGTGACAACCTTCTTAAGGATTTGAGTCCGTTTTTTATTTTTCTTTTGTTTTTGATATTTCGTAGTTAAGGGTACCTCAAGAAAAGCTTCACTCGGGCCTAGCACATTTGCCTTTGATTCCATGATCAAATACATAATGTTGTGTTTAGGATGGTGAAAGTTGTGGCCTTAAGACTCGTGTCTTGACCAAACAATCATCATGTGGTATTTTTGGACCATTGTGTGCTTGAATCATAACTAAGGTCGGTGTGGGCCATCGACTCGATGTCTTTAGGAATCCCCTAGCATGTTTGGTGAGGAATCGAATTATGAGTCCAAGTCCTGAGCCAATGGTCTAGAACTTGCCCTGAATATTTGTTGAGGTGAAATCCTAGGTGAAGTTTGACTTGAGAAGTGATTATAGGCTCTCCTTGATCCAAATGTTAAGTTTAACAATTCCATGGCCTACCAATGAAATGATCTCTAGTTAACCCTTTTGAGCCTTGAACCTTTTTCTTTCAAGAACTAATGTTACAAGCCTATACCCGTTCTAAAAGATACCCTCTCTTGGCACCCAAATCTTCCCTTGAGTAGTGGCAAATGTCTAAGTTTGGGGGGAGAGAGAAGAAAGGAAACAAAGTGCTAAAAGGTACAAAAGCAAAAAGAAAAGGAAAGCAATGAAAAAGAAAGAAAAGAAAAAGACAACAAGAAAGACCAATGTGAACAAGAATAAAAAATGGGATTTAAGGGAAACAAAAGTGAAAAGGTGTGGAAAAAGTAGAAAAAAAGAGAAATGTTTTGAATTGCATAAGAAAGAGTGACAATGTGTCCCTCTAACCCCTTGAAAAGAAGTGAAATACTCAAATGAGTCAAGAAAATGTGCCAAAATGAATCAAAAGAAGTGCTTAAGGCAAGATTAAACCCACTTGAACAAAAACATGTCCTACCCTTACCCAAAAGCCTTCACAATGACTCTACAAAAGCCTATATGATCTTGAGTTGAAGGAAGCCTACATTAGTGAATACTTACATAAGGGGCAAGCATATGGTACATAGAGCCAGACTTGTGACCTTCTTCTTGAGAGAGATGAGTGAAAGTCCATCAACCTCGGTCTGTGTATCAATACTTTAAAAGGTGAGGTTCGATTATGGAGAGTTGAGGATGTGTAAGTTTGGGTTCCACAATGGCCAAGGTAATTGAGAGAAGTTCTTTGATGAAATGTGTCAACTCTTGATGCTCTTGTGTCACACTTGATCCATAGTTTTCAAAGTTTAAAATGTGTTAATGATGCATTCATATTAAGGACAATTGTTAGTCCCAATTGATGCTTGTTGAGGTTACTCTAGGATAGCTGGAGTTACTTGGATATTCCTTTAAGGGGTGGGTCTTGTTTTGTCTGCTTGAGGATAAGCAAAGGTTTAAGTTTGGGGGAGTTGATAAGTAGGATTTTAACGTGTTTTATGCCCTTACTTGCCTATGGTTTGAGTATAAATTGCTACAAAATAGTCCCAAAATGCTCACAGGTTCTGCTTGATTGCAGGTTTGAGCGACAAAGTGACGAAATATCAAAGATCAGCTCAAAACAGAGTGAAACCTGCTCAAGTATCAAAGACCAAGTGAAGTGAAGGAAATAGAGAAACTAGTGCTGACCGCACAAAAGTGCACGCAGCTGCACTAGGAGGTTCAGAAATGGGCATATTCAGAACATTGACAATGCAGCCGCGGTCAGATCCATGCGGCCCGTGTTCGCCTTATGCGGCCGCACTACTTATTCATGTAGCCTGCATCAAGAGATTCAGAGAGATATTATTTTGGTCAAAAGCAATCCACGCAGCCGTGGTCTCATTCACACGGCCCGTGCTAGAGCCTTCCGCGGCCGCACTGTCCTTTTACACAGACCGCACCATACAGTTCAAAGAGATAAAATTAAAATCAAAGAGCCAGCGCGACCGCGGTCATGTTTGTGCGGCCCATACTGACCCCGCATGGGTATTTTTGTCGAGTTTTTTCAGCCGCTATAAATAGAACATTTTACAATTTTTAGTTCAAGTTTTGTATTATTAACATAGTTGCGCTCTTGGAGACCGAGATACTAGCCATTTTTGGCACTTTAGCTTTACATTCTCAATAGATTCTTGTAATTTCATCTTAGTAATCAATTAATATGTTTAGTTCTTCATCTATTTCTTCTATTTCTTCTTTAATTAAGTCTAGCTAAACCCATTAGCTAAGGTTGTGGCTCAACCCTAGTGTGGGTAATTGACGAGTGTTGCCATCTAGGGTTAGATTGATATTAAGTATTTGTTATTTGGGTTAATTTTAAGTGCAAACACTGATTCTAGCTTTGTTGGTCTAACTCTTCTTGAGAAAGAGAGTCCATGACCCCAAAATTGACCCAACCAGGAATTGGGATGGACCCATGAGAAATGGTAGTCCCAATTAACGGGTTAAACCTCAAGAGAGTAATCACCCTACTTGAACCCTAGTTGCTTGGTCTAATTGGCCTACCCAATTGGTCTCGAGACAATCAATTGGGCAAAATCACTCTCTCTACCGAGAGGTGTGAGAGAGGGTGCAATTGTGCAACAGTTATAGAATAAGCCCCAAATATGTCAATCTATCCTTAGTAGCATCTAACCGTTAATTAGCAACCTAGGTGATGCCATGACCCTAGTGTCGTTCTTCCTATTAATTACAACTTAGCAATATTCTCATAGCTTAAGTTAGTGTTAATCACTAGTTTACAATAGTAGTTATAAATGCAAAAACCCCAAAAATGTTAGAAGTACAATTAGAAGCACAAACACAACTCTAGGCTAGACAGACAATACAATCCACTCCAAGCTCCCTGTGGAAATTCAATCCCGAACCACTATCGGGTAAAAGCTGTTGCGACCCGCTCTTCCTACCATTGCGTAGTGTCGAGTTGGCAGCGATCATAGGCCCCAGTATAACCCTCCGCTGTGTTTTAGTCAGGCTTGGCGGAAGATATGATTTGCCTACCCTTTGATCCTTTCGAGGGTGGACGTGCTGATGTCGGTGATGCATCATATGGTGAGGAATTTCTCTTCCTCACGTATTGATCCCTACCGATGGTTTTAATTCTACCCCTTGAATGGTACTTCATCCGTTTGATGAAGTGGAGTCGATGCTGTCTCCGAGCGGTATGCCTGCAGCCATCTAAATAACACTTCTATGCCTTGCGCCTTCTTTGACAGTATAGAACTCGACATTCTAGTCCGAGCTAAGATGGGATGTATCAGGATAATGGTCTTTCTACTTGCTATAGTGTTCTCCATTTGGAATCCATTAAAGATTCTAGAGACGGTTGTGTTTTGGCCCGACGGTCCGAGCTGCACTATTAATCTTGGCCCGACAATGTTGAAGTGTTGATCGAACCACCTGAATTTACGAGCACATGTTTTATTTGAAATAGACCAAATGATGGAGAGATTTACCAATGCATCAATGTGAAGCCGAGGTGAAGTCTCAGTGCCTTTTTTGCTGTATGTAAGGGCATCCCCCGTAACATATCCCCGGAGCTGTCTTTTCCTGATAACGAGCGTTTTTACTTGCCATTTTTATGAGTCCTTGGAGGGTGATGTCGCTTCTCCACTATCGTGGCAATACGTCACGACTTATTTGTTTCATTCTTCCTAGTTGCCTTCCTTCCTTGGGGCTCAATTCGAGACTGATCTCTCGACAGTGCTTGGAGGCAATTTTTGTTGAGTAGCACAGCTGTTCTCCTCCTGAGCCGGTGGCCACTTTGACACTGTGATCATGCATGCTATGCAGTTCCTACGCTAGGTTGTGGTGTCTTCGATGGGGATTCAGTCGAATAGGTTTGAGTCGTTTGGCATCCCTAGTTTTGCGTATAATGATCATGATGTTAGGTATAGCAATGCTGAAATTGTACTCTGATGGTCGTGGTGCCCCTGTCGGCCATGCCTCATCGAATCTGTCTCTGTTGAAGATTCCTCAAGGAAATTGTCCTCTAGCCATTCCCCGATCGTTGTGAGGTAGATTGTGTATCGGGGCATTCCTCCTATCCATGTGTGTACGGGTGGTATCTCCCTCTGTATAGCATTAGTTTCTTTACCGGGAGAATGCTTGGGTATACTAAGCCCGAGGAGGCTCCCAAATGGTCATCCATGACCCTGATTTGTGGCTGGTGCTGGGTACAGGCATCCAACCCGATCTCGGTTGGGTATCTGATCAAGCTTCGTTTGAAATGCCCCACAGTCATTGGGCTTGGTTCGTTCATGATCTAGGCAAAGGCATGTGTTGCCCAGTCGCCCGAAATCGGGGGCGATATTGTTCATTCTATTAGGGAATGGGGCGCGACTTCCCGTGGCATTTCATTCTTCCTATGTTCGGCCTTGGATGTGTCGGGCTCTCTAGTTGCTACTTCAATTGCATCGGCGTGTGTCTCTACGGAAGAATCTACTGGTACGGTAAGTGAGTTTGTGAGGTTAGGTGCTAGGATACGACGCCATGTCGTGGTTTCCTTTGAGAGTATTTTCCCCAACCTCTTCAATGAGACGAGCTCAAACTCATCATCTTGAATTTCGTTGCCTTTTCCCGCGCATGTGTAAGAAGCAATGTGCTCGTTGGGATCCGATGTCCTGTTGTACTTATGGAGTTCTGGCATCTCGGACTTCTGTGCAACGGATTTCGGGACTGCTTCTTCGGGGAACGACTATCTCATGAACTTTCATGAACTTGACTCGATCCTTTTAGAGAGATCCCCGAGCATCTTTGTTATGGCGGGGTTGGTTACCAATTTGTTGTTGCTTGACCTTTAGAGTACTTGCTATGCGGGGGAATCTGTCTCCGGTGCTGCCGTGCCGGGACTCTTCAGATGGCTTTGTAACTGAATAATGGCCAACTGTTATGCCTGCAACATTTCAAAAATAACATGAAGACTAACTTCCTGTTCTTCCCGGGCCGGGGTTTTTTGAGCTTCATATCGGTCGATGTGTCGTATGCTCCTGTCGGTGTGAGAAGTTTCATTGACCTGTTGTGCGTCCTGTGAATCTGCATCTGCTAGAATTGGTCTGGGAACGTTATCAGGATTCTGCGGTGATGCTCCAGCGGCCGAGACAGACACGCCATTTTCCCGTAGTTTTTGAGGTTGTCATTCTCGACTCTATTTACCGAGCCAGGCATTTTGGCCTGAAGTCAAAAGATCTTGGACAATAAAAAGTGTGAAGAATAACGTGCGTTTGTGCAATGAAACCAGCAAGAAAAATAATTACTATTATTTTTAGCCCCACGGTGGGCGCCAAACTATTTACCGTGAAAATGGTAACAACAATTAAATTTGTAAATGGGATTCTAAAAATATGTGATCTATTTTTATGCTAGTTGTTATAGCAGATGATGCTAGGAATATGAAGTTTAATGATGAAATGCAAGCTAAAGTGAGGCAGTAATCAAACCGAGGGGACGCTGCCCGAGTATAGGATTGGTCGATGGAGGACCTCGGAGTCGATAGCCGGGTCGAGCTCGAGGTACCGGGGGCACTCAAAAATGGGATAACAGTTAGATTATGATAAAAAAAAAGCTCTATATAGCCAAGGCCAAGCGATAAATAAAGAACAAGTATGAAGGGCAATAAATATTGAAGTGGCCTCAGGATAGTGAGAACGAGCAATTTAGAAAGAAGAGAGAGAGAGAGAGAGAGAGAGAGAGAGATATTATCGCACTTGTGGAGAAATAGTAAAAGCAATATCAGCCCATTACAAGGTAGTATGGGTTCCCTTTATATAAAAGAAAAACTCGGTTACAGTACAACATACATTAATTGTGAAGTGTGGAGATAGGACGGCTAGAAGTGACGCTTCGGCATAGGCTCAGGATAGGGCGAGCCCGTCAGAATTTTTCGTGTGCCTAGGGAACTTCCCGCTTTTGTTCCAGCCTCGATCCTTGTCTTCTTCGAGTCGGGCCTTGTCGAGCCGGTGGGAGGGGACTCGGTCGAGACTCCACATCCTCGGGGTCTCAAAGCATTCCTCCGAAATAGCTTGATAGCAAGAAATTAGGTCCTCTGATTTCACCGCATACATCTTTACCATCCAACTGGTGCTTCTCTAAAAGTTTTCAATTAAAATAATACCTTTCTTTATTTTCATTTCTTGTTCCTCCTTTTTAATTTGTTGGATGTCTTTAGATCGTGAATTGGCCCTACATATGGGTATGCAAGAGATGAGCTTCTTTGAAATAATTATGATCAATCAATTATATGTTTTGTTACCGAATTTACTGTTCGACTTTACCTTGAAAATATTTGCTAAATGTTGGAGATATTAGACTAAAATACGTCACATGATAGATATTCCAAGACTTGACGAGTGGAATCTCTCACTATCATGATGAATATGGGAAGATTCAGGGAAATTACACGTCTCATCCTGCTAAGTTTTTTTTAATTAGGCATAATTTGACTAGTAACAAAAATAAAAAAGAATTGATTTCTAAAAATTTGTGGTCTTTGCTATTGTTTACTCGTAAAATGGTACAATTAAATTTGTAACTAAATTTATAAATAAGTGAACTTATTTGGTACACAATGATAAATAAACTAGATTAAAAATAAGACTTAGAGTTAAAACAGAAGGGAATGGAAAGCCTGGTTCCGGGAGCTATGCTTCCGAGAATAGAATAAGAACAATATAAAACAAAACTTAAAGTTATATTCTTTAGCTTGAGAACATAAATATAGCATAAGTTTTGCCAGAGATTTTGTGTGTTTATAATGGTTGTTGAAACCATTATTTATAGCTATACCTAGGAAATAAGATCCTAGGATAAGGCCCCGCTTAAATGACAATAAAGAGGGCCATTGATGAATATGTAATGCCAGGCCGTGAATGCCGAAATTCTCTACAATGACTGCCTATTTACTAGGGAATATTCTTTATTAAATTCCATCTGATGACAAATATTTGACCCGCTCACATCTGTTATGCTCCCTTCGAGACTTATCTGATGTCAGCTACAGATGTTACTCTCGGCCTAGGTTCTTACTTGATTTGTCTTCCACCAATCTCCAGTTCGACGTGTCACGCTATCATTCAATCATTCAATATAAATCGATTTTACCCTATACAGATAGTCCCCCTGCTCTCCAGTGGCACATCTTTGTGTCATCGGAAAGTTGGTGAAGATTCTTTTCTTCACAGAAAATTTTTTAAAGCCTTCTAAGCAATCTGTGACGCTTGATAAGACGCACGTCTTGTCGCATTTAATAACCGAACACGTGTTGTCCTACGATTCAATAATATTTTTCCCTGTTCTTGAGGTAATCATGGTCATGATTTCTTCTGTCGATATCTTTGCTTATGCTCATCATCTCACCTCTTCCACTTCCAAAGCCCTCATAAGTTCATTACCTTTTTTTCTCTTAACCTTCTTCTTCTTTCACCTTTTTTCGATTTTTTTCAAAGCTCAATCACTTTCCTGCTATTATGGCTTCTTTCACCGAATCTTTTGAAAACTCTGGTCTTCTCTTCAGTGGAGGCCCAAGAGAAGCAAAGATAAGGAGAATGATGTTGATGCTGATTCCCCTACTGTAAGCACCATCATACCCAAACACTTAAGCATTGTTAATTATTTCTAAGAGAAGTTCCCTTCTGTGAATCCTCGAACTTGGGCTGTTAGCAGGTATCTCTCTTCTATTCGTCTTTCCAGTATTCCTACTGTGGAAGAGGATTGTAACTGCCATGACCTAAACATCATTGCCCCTGCCTAGTAGAGCGGGTTACCTTCACCAAGAAAGGTTTTACTTATGTCTATACGTATCCCTTTACTTTGGGCTCATTTTCTTTGAGCGTGGGACTTGACCCCATGATTTTGGAGTTAAGCCACCAGTACCAGGTCTTCTTGGCATATTTAGACCCTTCTGTATGGCGAACAGTGATTTATCTGCATCGGCTGTGCAAAAATATGGGGAAAACCCTAACCATGGCACATATGATGAACCTCTACTCCCCCAAAATCTTCTGTGGGGAGTAAATAATTTCAATAGCATGGCCACCACGCTCTCCTTACCAGTACAGATGATGAAAATGATCATGGGTAGATGGAGCAATTTGTCATCATTATTACCAGGGATATCATCCCAGCCACAACTCCATATTTTCTCAAATCATGAAGTCGTTCACGTGAGTTTGTAATCTATCTCTTTCTCCATAAAAAGACTGTTCCCTGTCATTGCTAACCCTTTTATTTCTGTTATTTCAGCTACTTGGTGGACATCACCAAGGGTTGAAGGCATGTACCAATGGGTTCAGAAGACTCTAGATATTACTACGCTCGAGACCCGTCAGTGGAAGGAGTTGGTCCCCAAATACGGGTGGAAGACCAAAAACCACGATAAACTGATTCTTTCTACTTTCTCCCTCTGTATGTACATAAGAAACTTGCTAGCCATAACTTTTTGTTTGATCTAAAACACTCGCAGGGTTCTGTTACCTTCCCCGAAGTCGATGTTTTGGTCGATCATGTGGAGGCTGCGAGGTTGTTGTAAGAGGATCTCACTCGGAGAGGTACCCTCAGATCTGCCTTTGGTGCAGGCACTTCCTCCAGCTAGAGAACAAGAAACCAAAAAGGTGGAGTTCTTCATTGACTGGGGATAAAAATAGAAAAATAAAGAAGGCTACACCCGAGCTGGCCATAGTCACTGTGGTCATTGAAGATGACGGGGAAGCTAGTGATAGAGAGGATTCCCTTCAATGGAGATAATGATCTTCATCAACTCAACAGAATGCTCAATTTTGAGAGCTTAGAAACCAATCGAAGGCGAGGTAAGAGCGCTTTGGGGAGAAATGGAGATAGTAGAGAATGGCGATTCTTGCATTCCAGTACCACTTACTGCTTTCGCTCTTGTGAGGTCGGAAAACGGGCCTCTTCTGCCTTTAGATGATGAGAAATCAATAATTAGCACTGCCCCTATGGTAGATGCTTCTCAATATACAACAACAACAACTTCATGCCCCTCTACACTAGCTGCACCTTCGCCATCAATATCCACTGCACCTCGTCCGCTGGCTATAGATGCCCGAGAAGATGATGTTTCTCCTCCCAGTCTCCTGGCCACGGGAATCTGGGGCACAACTACTCACCACCTTCTCCAGATCTCTAGGGGAGTAGGAGTGTCACTCTCTTAGTTTCAAAGGGGTGCCATCTGCTGTCCACGCCAGTAGAACTAGCCAACTATCTGAAGCCTTGGCTTTAGAAAAAGACAAGAAGAAAATACACTCCCTTTTAGGGGAGTGTATGCTGAATAATGCCATGCGCAATGCGGCAGCGGTATTGTACTTGTTTTCTCAGTGCTTATTTTTTTTATTCATCTATTATAATAGGATTTCTAACTTTGATATACGTTTTGCAGGCCAACTTCCTGGCTTTCGAAGGCCTTTAAAGATAGATATGATAAAGAGGGACTTATGTCAAAGTGGGATTAGCTATTGATCCAGTGGGACCAAACTGCTGCTCGTCTCCCAGTGTTGGAAGCAAAAACTGCTGAGGCATGTGAGATAGAGGCTCGGTTGTAGCAAAGTAAGCTGAAAGTGACAGCCCTTAGAAAAAAAGCCACTCAGCTAAATGTACAGTTTCAAAAAGCTACGGTCCAATATGTTGTGCTCGATGCTATCGAGTGCGAGTCTGCCTCCATTGGATGAGTGAATAACTTGGAGAGTCTTGAACTCGAAAGCCGAAGAGACTGCTACTTCCAAAAAAATAGGACTGATGGAAGAGAGGTATAAAAAGATCCTGGAGCGAAACCAGGTTCACATATCTACAAACCGTGATCTTGATCTTAGCCTTGGTGCCACAAGATCCAAGAAGGATGGTCTTTTGGCTGAGGTTGAAAGACTTAAGGCAAAGCTCCAACACCAAGGGGATTCCCTCGTCTTTGAAAAGACATAGTCTATGTATCATATGGGGAGGAAATCATTGAATAAGGCCAAAGCGGGCATCTTTGATATTTATGGTGAAATCGCCAAGGCCCAAGCACTAAAGTTAATTGCTCGAGAACGACTCGCAGCTAAGCCTGACATAACTAACTCTTCGAGTACCGGTTCTGAGTATTCAGGGATCGAGGAAGAACTTGAAGAGAATGATGATGAAGTCCAATATCCTACACTGGCAGCAGATCCGCCCTTCTCCCAGGAGGGGGGGCGTAAAGGCCTCTCTTCCCCCGAGTTCTGGTGGCGATGAAGTTTAGATTTTTCCTTTTTTTTCTTTTTTTGTTTCCCTTTGTACATTTGCACTTATGTCGTTTGGCATGTTTAATAAAGAAGACTTTTTGTTAAGTATTGCCCAAAGTTCATTCTTTTCACGTCGGATTAAGTAAGGCTTCGGGTGTATTTTCTTCCAATAGCTTTTGGGTTCCGGGCATAAACTCTTCCGGAACCAACCCTTTAATATGAGGGTTTCATAAGAGGGGGCCCTCTTATGTTTACGATGCTCTTGAAGAGGACGTCTTTTGTTAATTCTAGCACAAGCATTTGAAATTTTTAGTTAATTTTCAAATGATAAAATCAATTTATCGTTTGGACAAGAAACAAGATAAAAATAAAAGGAGTTCATTTTATTCTTTCTTCTACAAAAGTACATAAGCATTCGTTTGTTGAAAAGAAATTGCCAATACATGTGGTTAACTTGTACAACTTATTTCTATAGGGCTAGCCGTGCAGCCTGCGATCCTGATGAGACATTATTATTTCCAGGTCTCGTAGTCCCGGTTTTTGTGGCAATCACGTTGTCGTATTCTCATACTATTCCCCTCAGTGTTCAAATGTAAAGTATGTGAATTGGAACACTGGAAGTCTTACTCCTTTGAGGAAAAAAAATAGTGAATGGTTGAATAATCTTTGGTTCGATGGCAAGCTTTTTTTCTCGTTAGGAACTTTTCCACCGAGCCAAAGATTATCTAACCATCCCATAATGGCTTGCTATTTCAGTGCCTTGTCATTTAAAGGTCTTAACTTTTCTGAATACGCACCCTTCGTAGTATGCTTTCCGTTGTTTCCTCGTTAAAAATCTTACCAAAAAACCCTATTGGGACAAAAAATGATTGAAGGAAAAAAGAGTGCAACACTACTTTCAATATAAGCTGGATCCATCAACAATAGTACCTTTTAAGGTGAGTCACATTCCAATTGTTAGGCAATTTGACTCAATCTTGATTCTCAAGATCATATGATCCTTTATCGGTTAAAGCTGAAACCCGGTAGGGGCCTTACCATGTTGGACCGAGCTTTCCATTATTGATTTCCTGAGTGTTATGAGTCACCTTGCTCAAAACCATGTCTCCTACTTTAAATTAATGGAGATTGTCCCTCACATAAGCATTGTAATTCATATACGTCAAACCAATATTCTACCAAAAAATGGATAGCACCTCCCCTATTTTTACTACATCCCATAAGTTACTTAATGACAACCCAAACAACAACCAGTAGCTATATGGAACACAACCAGCACAATAACACATCGAGTTGTAAGCTCGATTTATGTCTAATAACACTATATTTTGTACCCTTTACCTCTTATTTATATTTAGGAAAATGTTGATAATTACTATATATATACTCAGGTTATTCCACAAATTTTCCAGCCATAAAACACTGCAAGAACACTTCTCAAACAATCCAACAATCAACAACATTACTAAAAACCTTTCGATCGATGTCTCCCAAGTTCTAGCTTCAACAATTTAGTTGTAACTTGGATAAACTCAAATACTTGTAGAGTAAGAGGTTCCTTGCCTTTAAAAAGACATAAGAACTCCAATTTTAGCTTACTTCACCATGAAATATCGTTCCAACGCAGCCTTAAGAACAAGGAAGCAAAACTATTCGGGTTTCTTGGCACTAGAATCACTTTGGAAGACTTGAAATAACCCAGGATTGATATGAAAACCTTGAGAGAGTATTTTACAGAACTTTAAAAACTTTAAAAAAACTCCCCACGTGAGCTGGAACCATACCAAAATCAACTTCCACAAGAAGAATAAGAAACTCACCAGCTCCACGGGATTCCCGACATTTAATTTGTGTTGTTTGCTCTTGGTTTGGGTCTTGGATCATGAGAGAACTTTGACAGAAAGTTTTTAGGTTTCTAGGGTCTGAATAGAGTTAAAAATAATGAGCTAAAATGGGCTTTAGGCATCACATATATATCAAGATATCTCAACCGCCTAAGTGGGTCCCATAGGGAGCTGCTTGCGCAGTCTCGCAAAAATGTGAATTACTCTCTACTTCGATATCGTATCGACAAACGGTTTAATGATTTTGAAACTAAACTTGTGGACCTTCAATTTGATATGTGTATCAACCGTAATTCTCATTATATTGAGAGAAAAGATCTGCTACATTTGACATAATTTTCAACACATTTATGAATATAACTTGTGATGACCTTTGCCAACTTTTGTTCCACAACTCACTTGACTTTACAAATCAACATACGGCTATAATAAATCATAACATAAACTTCTAATCATGTTTATAACCCTAGTCTCACCCCCAAAAGTAGATGTTATAACATTCCCAACTTGTCGACTTCTAACAAAACTTATTTTCTTCAACTCGTTTAGCTTTTGAGCCTTTCAACTCTCTTGGTACTTGTTATTCATGATATTAAATATTTGTAACCTCAAAGGTAACAATATTAACTTACTTTATATACTTCCAACCCCCTTTAGGCCTCTTTCTCACACCATAACTTGTGGTTGGAATTCTTCCATAATTGTTGCTACCATTTGTTAATGCAATAGGTACGACTATGACTTTGTATGTGGTTCTATTCGACTCTTCTCTCCTTTTTCCTTTAGCTTTTAGCCAATCTTTAGGCCTCACTTTGTGAACATATACAGAACTATGACAAGCTGTCCCTCTGGGCATCTACAGGTGTACTGAAATTCTTCGCTTGGTACTTTGTCGAACTTACGACTAATTCTATATCTTGTTTCATAGCCTTAGTTATGTATGAGTATAGATTTACTACATCTAGGTAGGTCATACTATATCATAACTCTTACTTTGGTTTACTATTATCGAGTACTGCTACCTAACTCCAGGTTACTCTCTCACTGCTCATCCTATATGTATAAATCTAAGTCCTTTAATGCTTCCTTATTAATGTTCATCTAAAGAATGGCATCCTAATCTCCTCTTATACTTTGGATCCGTCTATTGTTGATTCACCTTAATGTTGACCTATAGTTTACTACTTATAACTTGAAACCTCTTATGTAATATATTCTCACTAAGGCTCACGTCTCATCAGGGAATATCTGAAATGATTTGCCTGATCCACATGGGGATGATATTATATTTTAATAACTATATTTTATATCATCACAATGTGATTCATCTTATGGGGGGTATTCTAATCACATGAAATTCATGAAATAACTTTTCTTTAAATCATTACTCGATCAAGGACTTAAACGTTATCCTCTTATCATTTATCACAATTACACCCTACATTACTACGAGGGCAGTAATCCATCTCTTCTAAATGCTCCTAGTTTTAAACTCATTTGAGTTCATTTAGGCTATACTGAACTTTCTATAACATACGAAAACCATCAACTCTCTTGTTTTGATGGGATTAATTCTGAGAATTTACCTATTCTTAACACCTTCTCACTCACCTTTTCTTATCCTTACTCATATCTACCTAAAAACTTGTTTTTGTACCATAATTTATCTTGAGACCTACACATATCTATTTATAATACTAGCATTTTCTTTAACTTTCTAGCACCATAGATTTTCTTTCGTGACTTCTCAGTTGTCTTGAAATGTAAGCAATTACTTTCCTGGTCGTTCTGCCACTTGTTGGATGAATACTTGGCTTATCTAAGTGCCCACACATATTGGAATTCCATACAACCCATATGATCTCGAATATTACTTTTGATTTTTACTTTTCCTTCATCAATCACGATTGGTGCCACTTTCTTATGGAGTGCATACGTTGTTATAGTGAAACTACTATTACAAGATCATTTCTTCTTTATGTCACTATTCTTAGGTCGAAGCCTTCTTCCTTATTTCCTCAGCTAGTCTTTCGTTGTAGTAGTTAGGGGAGACCCTCTAACTTCTGTAAAGGTGAGAGCTTATTACATCGTATACCCGAAGGAATTTTTGATGTTCTTACTCGCCTATAATTATCCTCAATTACTTACATCCATGCATTTGTGCTCATAGGGTTGCTTCTTAACTAAAATTTTGACTATCTCCCAATGGCACTTTCTTTTATTTCCATAACACTTATACGGTACCTTTAAATACCCCAACTCCTATCTCAATATTTCTCAAAGATCACAATGTCATCATATCACGACTCGGTAGAGCAAAATAGATACATATATCTAAGAGTTTTTCACGACCTAAATCGGAGGGCCGCAACGGTCACCTGGTGCCTTACTCAACTGAGTACCAACGTAACATATCTTTCTTATCATACCATCATGGGTAGATGGTCCAGAAAGACCGTCATGAGATGACTAAAATAAAACATAAGGGAATACTCGACATGGATCGATCCAACATGATATACAAATTTATACATGTGACATACGGGCCTATAATACTGACATGATCATTTGGTACACCCAAATTATAGGCTGACAAGGACATACAAGTATCCATATACATGACATCTTCCTACAAGCTTCTAAGAGTACATAAGCATCATAAAGGTTGGGCTAGGGCCCTGTCATACCAATCAATACATGCCCAAAGCATACCGACTAAATAGGTAACTGCGGAACAATTGGAGTGCACCAACACCTTCCGCTAAGCTGATAACCTACTAGGAGGATTGTCAACCTGTCTATCGTAACCTACGGGCATAACACGCAGCATCCTCAGGAAAAAGGGATGTCAGTACAAATAAAGTACCGAGTATGTAAGGCAGAAAAGCATAAATAAGAACAGTAATGCAAAGAGAGATAGAGAAGATACAGCCTGTAAAATTTGAGTGCCTCTGATAGCTATTGACAAGAAATGCATGATAAATACATACATATATACATACATACATATATACATACATATATATATACACACACATACACACACACACACACACACGCCTCTGTAGGCATCACCGTCATCATATCGTACCAGGCCGTAATAGGCTTGGTAAAAATGTACCCGACCATCATAAGAATCGTTAGAATCATACCCGACCACATAGATCTCGGTAAAATTCAATTGATCAGTGATTTCACAATAGGTTCCATACCCGGCCGACTATAGCGCGGCTCGGTAGAGTAAAATAAATACGTATATATAATGCATGTTGGACTCATGGAATCACTTTCTAAACCTTTCGGGAGTTACTTATGATCGTCGCGCCTTCAATTGACATTATGGACAACCATACCATCAATATGAACCTTAATAGGATTCAAGGATCATAAATACCTTCTTAGAATAACTTTATATGAAAAGGACAACATGGAAAACCTTAGTTGCTAGGAGTAGATCCGTTATGAAATAGCATATTGTTTATGTTCATTTTACTTTAGATCATGCCAAAAGAAAGAAGGAAGTGTCTTAACATACCTTTGTGATCTTCTTTCTAATCGTCAACCAAGCTCTATATGATCTTCTTACGTCTCCAATAAGTAAACCGACTTCGTCGTCATTACATAAAGGTGTAACTCTCATATATCATACAAATATTCTACAAGAAAATGGACCTCATCTCCCTTGTTTGTACTACATTATGTAAGTTACTAAAAGTCATCAAACAACCCAAACAACAACCAGTAGCTATATGGAACACAACCAGCACAATAACACGTCGAGCGGCAAGCTCGGTTCATGTCTAATAACACTATATATGAACCCTTTCCCTCTTATTTATATTCAGGAAAATGTTGATATAACTACATAATATACTTAGGTTATTCCACAAATTTTCCAGCCATAAAACGCTGCAAGAACACCTCCTAATTAGTACAACAATCAACAACATTACTAATAAGCCTTTCAATCGATATCTTAAGAGTTCAAGCTTCAATGACTTAGACGCAACTTTGATAAACTAAAGTACAAGTAGAGTAAGAAGTTCCTTACCTTTAAATGGATAAAAAAAACTCAAATTTGAGTTTACTTCACCATAACTTATCATTCCAACGCAGCCACAAGAACAAGGAAGTGAAACTAGCAATCAATTCGGGTGTTGGCACTAGAATCACTTTGGAAGACTTGCAATCACCTAAGGTTGATATCAAAACCTTGGGAAGGTATTTTATAGAACTTAAACCACTTTTAAAAACTCCCTACACGAACTGGAACCACACCAAAATCAACAACCACAAGAAGAACAAGAAACTCACTAGCGCTACAGGATTCCTGACACTTGATTTGTGTTGTTTGCCCTTGGTTTGGTTTGGATCTTGAGAGAAATTATATAGGTGTCTCAGGTCTGAAAAGAGTGAAAAATAATGAGTTAAAACAGGCTTTACACGTCTCACACAACACACACACACACATACATATACACACACACACACACACACACACACACACACACACACACACACACCCAACTAAGTGGAATAACCCGAGACTGAAATTTGCCATAAAGTCAGTCAAAACTTGCAATTAGATCGCAATCCTGGGCTTATATTCAATATCGAACTCACTAATTTCGATTGCCCACTTAGCCAACCGGTCTAACAATTTAGGCTTGTGAAAAACATTACTCAAAGGGAAGTTTGTCACAACGGATATCAGGTGGCATTTAAAATAAGGCCTAAGCTTTTGAGAGGCGACTACGAGAGCTAGGGCCAATTTTTCGAGGTGCGGATTCTTGATAAAGTTTTTCTTCGATAATAGATAGGGGATTGCGTACCTTCATCCTCCCGTATAAGCAAGACACTTAATGCTACCTCTGAGACTATAAAGTATATTAGCATTTGTTCTCCTTCCCCCAACTTTGATAGTCAGGGGCAGGGGAGTGGGGGCTTGATAGATAGCATTTCAGGTTTTTAAGGCATGCTGACATTCTACTGAGAGCAGCCAATCTTCCAGTTAGTCTATGGACTTCTTTTACGCTTGTCAGTTGGTCTGGGATATCTTCGATGGCTTTGATCTTATCAGGATTTACCTCAATCCCCCTTTGTGAAACTAAGAAACCCAAGAATTTACCGAAGCCAACCCCGAACGTGCACTTTTCCAGGTTGAGCTTTATGTTGTGCTTCCTTAGGATATCAAAGGTTTCTTGGAGGTGGTTCAAATTATTGCCTGCATTCAAAGACTTGACAACATATCATCTATATACACTTCCATCGTTTTACTTATTTTCTTCTTAAATATCTTATTCATGAGCCTCTAATAAGTGGCTCCGGCATTTTTAAGCCCGAAGGGCATCACATTATAACAATATGTGCCGAAATTTGTTATGAACAAAGTCTTTTACTGATATTCTGGCTTCATCTTAATTTGATTGTACTCAAAATAGGCATCAAGGAAACTCATTAACTTGTGTTTAGCCATTGCATCAATTATTTTATTGATGTTTGGTAGTAGGAAGGAGTCTTTAGGGCATGCCATATTCAAGTCTTTATAATATAGGCATATTTGAAACTTGTTATTCTTTTTTGGAACTACAACTACATTAGCTAACCATTCGGGATACTTTACCTCCCGGATTAAACTGACGTCAAGTAGTCGAGTTGCCTCTTCCTTAACGACCCTATTTATGACATCAGCTATCATGAGTTTCTTTTACCTTATTGGAGGTATGCTTGGGTCCATGCTTAGGTTATACACGACCACCTCTAGCGGGATACCTATCATATCCGAGTGTGACCATGCAAAACAATCAACATTAGCTTTAAGAAAATTAATAAATCCTGACCTGAGGTCAGGATTAAGTCCTGTTCCCAAGTGAAATTTTCTCTTTAATAATTCCTTAAACAAAGCTGCTTGTTCGAGTTCTTCTGCCATGGACTTGTTCGCATCTGTCTCTTCCGGTACCTAAAAATACCTCGATACTTAGTGGGATTCCGGCGACTCCTCGCCTTTATCATCTTCATTTTGCTCGTGAATAGTTGTTGGTTCCTGTAATTGCTATTTGCTGGGCTCTTTCCCTTTATTGTCCGAAATTGACACTGCGATCATTTCACTTGTGGCCGGTTGATCCTCTCTTATTTGCTTGAGTCTTTCTAGCATCGGGAATTACAGAAGTTGGTAATATATTGATGGTACTACCTTCATTTCATATAACCATGGTCTACCAAGAATTATGTTGTAGCCCATGTCACCATCCACCACTTAAAATAAAGTGGTCTTTGTAACCCCTTCGGCATTCGTGGGCATGAGGATCTCTCCTCGGGTTGTCACACTTGCTAAGTTGAATCCTGTAAGGAGCTTTGATGCCAGAATGATGCTTCCCATTAATTTGGCTTGTTACAGCACTATCCATTGGATGATGTTGGCTAAGCTTCCTGGGTCAACCAAAAAAAATATAATCTTGAAATCTAGAACATTAAGAGAAATTACCGGGGAAGAAGTCCACAGGCATCTTTCTCCGTTAAGATGATGTTGTCTTCGACAATTTTTCGGAGTCTCTTTTTGTAGGTCACCGATACTTTTGTCTTCTTGGCCACCGAGAAGGTTACACCATTGATTTAATTCCCTTCGAAAATCATGTTGATAATCAACCGAGGAGGGTCTTCTCAAATTTTCAAGGTTCTATACTTTCCCAACTACGGTCATAATTGTTCTTAGATAGGTTGATCAAGCTCTCCCTGAGATGGCTGTTCTTTAACAGTGTTGCCACCTCCTTGCGCAGATGCTTGCAGTCCCCAGTTCTGTGGCCATGAGTCACATGATACTCGTACCATGACTTAGGATCCTTCTGGCAAGGATCCGATTTGATTGGCCTCGGGAATCATGCCTTTTTTATATTCCTCATAGTTGATACCAGCTCTACGATGCTGATGTTTAAATTATAATCTGACAACCTGAGATAAGTGGATTCCCGATTCCCTTATACCTTTTTGTCTTTCAACGTTTGATGTTTCGGCCACGATCAGTTCTTCTTTCGGAAGTGAACCTATCCGAGGACCGAAACCCTTTACTGCCGCATCCTTCGACTCATTCGTAAGGCAAAAAATGACCTTTGGAAGATTTCCTGTCTCCATCAAAATCATCCTTAACTGCATCCTGGCTCTTTTCTCGGTCCCGCCCCTTGGTCGATGTCGGGAACCCGAGCTGATCATCTTCTATACTTATCTTTAATTTATTGCAGTTATGTATATCTGCCCATGTGGTCACTTTAAATTGTAGTAGGCTTTCCTTCAACTTTTGGGAGGGTTCAAAGCTCCTCTGGTTCAAACCCTTAATGAATGCCTCGGCTGCCCATTTGTCTAGCACGATCGTTAATAACAGCCTTTCTTTCAGGAATGTGATCACGAACTCCTGCATTAATTCAGACTCTCCATGTGCAATTTTGACTATGTCCGCCATACGGGCTTAGACTTTCCTGGCCCCGTCATGGGCCTTAATGAAAGAATATATGAGTATTCAAAAAAAATCTATTAAGTGTTAAGGTCGGAGTGAATACCATGTCAAGGGCCCCTCCGTGAGGGTTTCTCCGAATTTTTTTTAGCAGAACTGACTCAATCTCATATTGAGCCAAGTCATTTCCTTTCACTGTCATTTTATAAGTTGTAATGTGCTCCTGAGGATTTGAAGTCCCATCGTGCTTTGGTATGTCTGGCATCTTGAACCATTTTGGAATAAATTTTGGTGCTGGGCTCAGCTTAAATAGCAACTAGGTGTACTTTTTCAAATATTTGCCCTTCAACATTAATGGTGCGCCCAAAATCTGGTCCATTTGAGTGTGGATGTGATGACCGGCCGGTCGTCTTGAGAATTAACACCCCAATCCCCTATTAACTGCTTTCCCCAAGTTTATTTCTACTATTTTGAATTACCGGGATGTTCATTTTTGAGTTTCGAAGAGTTTTGGGACACTAAGTCCCTAAATGAGAGCTTAAGTGTTGGAAAGTTGACCGTAGTCGGAATAGTGTGAAGACGACCTCAAAATGGAAATCTGATGGTTCCGTTAGTTTTGTTGGGTATTTTGGGCTTAGGGCCATAGTCGGATTGTGTTTTGGAAATTCGTAGCTAATTTAGGCTTCAAATGCCGAAAGTTGAATTTTTCAAGTTTTCGATTTGATAGTGAGGTTTTGATCCGAGTGTCGGAATGGAATTCTGCGAGTTGCAGTAGTTCTATCATGTAAATTGGTCTGTGTGTGGAAAATTTTAGGTTATTCGGACATGGTTTGATTGGGTTTTTTATCAAAAGAGGAATTCGGTAGATTTTTGAAACTTAGGCTTGAATCCGATGTGTTTTGGTTGTTTCGATGTTGTTTGAAGTGTTTTGAAGATTGGTACAAGTTTGAATAAGGTTTTAGGATATGTTGATGCCTTTGGTTGAGGTCCCGAGGGCCTCGGGATGTATTCATATGGTTAATGAAGATAATTTTGGAGTTGAAGTTGTGCAGCAGCTATTTTTTTGGTATTTTTGCATCTGCGGTCAGGGAACAGCAGATGCGAAGTCACTGAAGTGGCGTAGAGGGCCGCAGAAGCGAGATTGGGATTTTCCTTAAGAACCGTAGATGCGGTGAAATTTCCGCAGAAGCGGAACCGCTCCTGCGGTTAGAGGTCCGAAAATGCGGAAGCTGGTATTTTAATGAAAGTTGCAGATGCAACATAATTATCGCAGAAGTGTGACCACAAATGGGGTCCCAGGACCGCAAATGCGGGAATCGCTGGGCTGAACATATAAATAATTGTCTTCGCGAATTTGAGGGATTCTTTCACCATTTTCATCCGGGTTTGAAGCTTTTGAGAGAGATTTTTAAGGAAAACAAAAGGAATCACCTGGAGGTAACGTCCTTGACTTCATAACTCATTTTTATGTGATTAAAGACCTAATTAGTTATAAGAAATTTGGGAAAATTGGGCAATTAGGGCTCAAGTTTAAGAGGCCTTTAAATAAGGATTTGAGGGGCTATTTGGACCCCGATTTCAGTGTTTTTGTTATGTATAGACTCGTGAGAGTACGAGGGTTCTGAAAATATAAATTTTACCCAATTCCGAGACGTGGGCCTGAGGGGTGTTTTGGTCATTTAACCTAATTTCGCGTATTAGCTTAGAATTTAATTATAGAATCAGTTTCTTGAGGTGATATTTACAATATACAATTGAATTGAATATATTTGGGTTATTTGGAGTCGGATACTCATGCCACAGGCATGGTTTCAGGTTGACTTGCACTTGTTCGAGCTAAGTGGCTTGTTTAACCTTGTGTAGGGGACCTTTTCCCTTAGGATATGATATTTGATAATTAAAATGCCTTGTACGTGAGGTGATGAGCACGTTATTGAGCTAATTATTGAAATCCCAACTTTACTCTAAGTATTTAAACTGAGTTCCTTTCTCTCCTATTTTATTCTACTTGCAAGTTTAGCATGTTGTTAGTTAGAAAAGCATGCCTAGTTGACTTAATTGTCTATTTGCTTAAATTGCCTAAATCGCATTACGTGAAGCATGGTAGGCTAGAATTAACTATTTTACTCGTACGAAGTTGTTAAATTATTCTTGTATCATTGTTGTGTATTTTAATTTGGGACTACAGGACGGCATCCCGGGAGATCCCCTGCATAAAATTATGATCCGGACTGAGGTGCGGGATACGAAGAGATCCTAGTCACGTATATTGAGGATACCAAGAGATCCTTGGGATATCAAGAGATCCCTGGCATATATTGAGGGTACCAAGATATCCTTGGGATACCAAAAGATCTCTAGTGTATATATTGGGGATACCAAGAGATCCTCGGGATACCAAGAGATTCCTGGTTGTTATCCTTGTTACGAGTGGTATTTCCTTATGATTTGCCATATATTCTGTTTCTGTTATTGCACTTTTATTATCCTGTAAAGACCTTTACTGTAGCTTCTCAATTATATTATTCATCTTATCCTATTATTTATTATTTATTTACCTCATTAGGGCCCTGACCTTCCTTGTCACTACTCAACCGAGGTTTGGCTTGGCACTTACTGAGTACCGCTGTGGTGTACTCATGCCTCTTCTGCGCATGTTTTTCATGTGCAGATCCAAGTACCGCAGATCAGGCCTATCATCCTTGAGGGAGGCAACTGCTTAGAGACTCCAAGGTACATCTGTCGCGTCCACAGACCAAGGAGTCCCTTTCTATTCCTGCTTTAGTATTTAGCCCTTCTGTACTTTTCTATTTGTTAGACATTCTGGAGTTAGAGCAATGAAGCATTTATCTTAGCTTATGATTCTTGAGGTTCCGCGTCTTGGATGTAAATATTAGTTTTAGACTCATATATATATATGGCGTATGCCGAGTGGGACGTTTAACACTATTATTGCTTTATTTCTGTTTCAAACTGTTTTATATTCTGCAAGTTTGGTTATCTTCCGCAATTTAGGCTTACCTAGTCATAGGGACTAGGTGCAGTCATGATGGTTCGCGGAGGGTGAACCGGGGTCGTGACAAGTTGGTGTCAGAGCTCTAGGTTCATAGGAGTCACGAATCACAAGCCGGTTTATTAGAGTCTCGCTGATCGATATGGAGATGTCTGTACTTATCTACGAGAGTCTATGTAACTGTTAGGAAAGATTTACACTTCATTTGATTTCCTTATCGTGCGATATTTTGACATCACAATTCTAAACTTTTATCTTCTATTCTCTCACAGATGGTAAGGACACGTGCTACTCGAGATTATCAGGCACTCGCGCCCCTGCTGCAGCCGTCAGAGGCCAAGGTCGGGGTAGAGGACGAGGATGCATATGTGGTGCAACCAAAGCACCCGTGCAAGCTGCTACCGAGGTAACACCAGCAGTTCTAATCAAAGTTCAGACCCTGACACGCCTATTCTACTACTACTACAGCTCTGAAGGAGACTTTGGCAAAGTTCATGAGCATGTACACCACTTTGGCTCAGGCAGGGTTGTTTTCCCTTGCTGCAGCCACATCCCAGGCTGGTGGGGGAGCATAGACTCCCGCTGCCCGCACTCCTGAGTAGAGAATGCATGTTGAGAAGGTCCCCGAAATTATTCCTGTACCCCTACAGTGCCAGTTTACCTCGAGGACAGGAGAGAGGCTTTAGAGGATAAGCAGCGGAGACTTGAGAGGTTAAAGAAGTATGATCCTCCGGTATTTAGTGGACTAGCATTAGAGGGCATTAAAGGATGCCTTGGGATTTCTGGACGAGTGTTACCGTATCCTCCATACTATGGGTATATCAGGATCGAGCGAGGTTTCATTCACTACTTTCCAGCTTCGAGGAGCCGTCTATGAGTGGTGGCGCACCTATGAGTTAGACAGTCTAGATGAGGCTGCTTCACTGACTTGGTCTCAGTTTTCAGATCTATTTTTGAGACAGTTTGTTCCATAGAGTCTCATAGATGCATGGCGCGCCGAGTTTGAGCATTTGAGCCAAGGTACTATAATTGTCTCAGAATATGTTGCCTGTTATACTAGCTTGGCTAGGCATGCACCAGCCTTGGTTTCTACTGTTTGCGAGAGGGTTCGCCTGTTTATTTGGGGCTTATTCCCAGCATTAAATCTAGCATGGCTCATGAGTTGGAGATGGATATTCCTTATTAGCAGGTGGTGAGAATTTCTAGGAGGATTGAGGGTATGCATGCTAGGGAGAGAGAGGAGGGGGAGGCCAAGAGGTCTCGAGAGTCGGGTTATTTAATTGGTGCCCGTACCCTAGCTGCAGGTCGTCTTGGTAGGGGTCATATGAGTCGCCCTATTCATTCAACTTTTCCAACAGCCAGTAGTGCTCCATCTCCTCCTAGGCCTCAAGAGCCTTATTATATTTCTCCAGTTTCTAGCGCGCCTCCTATGCGGGGTGCTTTCAGAGGTCAGTCCAACAGACCTGGCCTGTTACGCCCCGAATCCGAGGGACATAACCGGCGCTCGACCAGGTAGCCCCAGTCAAGCGGACCTGGGTGCCTCTCCTACCCCATGTGTTACCCCACATTTTCCATTACTTATTAGTCAAGAGAAATAACCATTTACAATAAAAACACCTTTTTATTACAAAACATACATATGGTACATAATTCTTATCGTGGTTTACACTTTACATAGCCCAACGTGCAAGGTATATATTACATAAGTTCATGACCCATATTTCCTATCTACGAAAACTCTAACATGAAAAAGGGATGATAACGTACTTGCCGGTAATAAGGCTCCGGCTATACCTTATACAAATATCAAAATAAGAACCCAAAACAGAAGCGGCATGAGCCACGCCGGGCCCCGAAAGGAAAGGGTCTCACCGATTCAACTAACGAGAAGGGATGAAGGGCTACGGTCGGGTTTTAAAATTTATAAAAATAGGAGCCCGAGCAAGATCTGCGGTCGCATTCTGTGATCGCAGAATTGAAATGCGGTCCGCAAATTGGACCGCAGAAATGCACCCAAAGCTCTGAAGGGTCTGCTTGGGTCTGCGATAGGAATGCGGTCCGCATTCCAGTTATGCGGTCGCATTTTGCACCGCAAAATTGACCTCCACAAATCCTTATGGAATTTATGCGACGATTATGCGGTCCGCATATTGATTATGCGATCGCATATAGGACCACATTTTCAACATCAATTTTGGCAATATTCTGCTTCACTCTGCGGCAAAAATGCGGTCCACATAGCTGATATGCGACCGCATTCTGTACCGCATAATGGAAATTTTCTAGAAAATTTTGATTCTTTTGATTTTTAAGTGCAAAATCGGTAAAAGGGGTCCGAACCGCGGCGAAGAATTCTACACATTCCTAACGCATATTCGGACCTTGGCACTACGAGGTACTAGGTTTTGAGCACAAGATTTTACGGGACCTTACATCCTCCCCCACTTAAAATCATTCGTCCTCGAATGAGGATTTTTGAAAATCAGTTGGTTTGAAAAGCACGATATGCAGACTCTCAAAATTTTCGCTAACTCCCATCTTTTTAGAAAAATTTCGCCAGAGTTTCCTTTGTATTATGAACATATCTACCTAACAGAGGGCCCCTGAAACACAAATTCCAAACACCATAATAGGATTACAACCATCCCTACAACTGTCATACAATTTCCTACCTTAACAATTGCACACATTTGATCACTTGATTCGTTTTTCTTATGAATCAGTTATCTCAATGAGTTTCACATAATCTAACTATTTCAACATACTACATGCATACAGGTAATTTGTTACCAACTTATACAACCATTAATTGATTACTTCTCGTAAGAGTCTTTGTCAAAATTTCATTTACCAAAGAGATGTTCACATAACTTAAAACAATCACAACACCTATAAGTCTTGCACAACTAGAGGAACTTCACTAGTATTAGGAAGGAAACAACTTGGATACAATGATAGTTCTTTTAGAGATAGAAAGTTCACATAATTTCTTCTAAACTTGATCAAACAGATGGGGATATTTCTTTTTCATTTCCTTCTCCGCTTCCCAAGTGGCTTATTCGACTTGTTGATTTCGCCACAACACTTTAACTGAAGCAATTTCCTTGTTTCACAATTTATGGACTTGTCTATCAAGAATAGCAACCAGAATTTCTTCATATGATAACTCTTCAGTAACCTTGATGTCTTCTACTGGCGCAATGGTGGACGGATCTCCAACCACATTCCTTAACATTGACACATGGAACACCGGGTACACGAGGGACATTTTAGGGGGCAACTCCAGCTTATAAGCAACTTGCCCTATCCGTTGAGCGATCCGATACAGTCCGACATACCTAGGACTCAATTTTCCTTTCTTCCCAAATCGCATGACTCACCTTCATAGGAGACACCCTCAAGAATACCCAATCATCAACTTGGAATTCCAACTCTCTACGACGAACGTCCGCATAGGATTTCTGGCGACTCTGTGCAGTTCTCATCCTTTCCTGAATGACTTTAACTTTCTCCATAGCCTGGTGCACGAAATCTGGTCCTATCAATTCTGCTTCACCCACTTCAAACCATCCAATGGGAGACCTACACCTCCTTCCGTACAATGCCTCAAATGGGACAATCTGAATGCTAGCATGAAAGTTGTTATTGTAAGAAAATTCTATAAGGGGCAAGTGATCATCCCAATTACCTTGGAAGTCCAAGAAACAAGCCCGCAACATATCTTCAAGCGCCTGAATAGTCCGCTCTGCTTGACCATCGGTCTGCGGATGGAAAGTCGTGTTGAGATTCACCTGGGTACCCAAACCTTGCTGAAATTTCTTCCAACAATTAGCTGTGAACTGAGCCCCTCGATCCAAAATAATAGAGAGCAGAGTACCATGAAGCCTTACTATTTCATTGATGTACAACCGAGCATACTGTTCTACGGTATCGGTGGACTTGACTGGCAAGAAGTGAGCTGATTTGGTGAGTCGATCCACTATCACCCAAATTGAGTCAAACTTTCACTGAGTGTTAGGTAATCCTACCACGAAATCCATGTTGATCATCTCCCACTTCCACATTGGTATTTCCATAAGCTGTTTTAACCCACCGGGCCGCTGATGCTCAGCTTTTACTTGCTGACAATTTGGACATTTAGATACAAAGTCAGACACACCCCTCTTCATACTGTTCCACCAATAAATTTCCTTGAGATCGTGATACATTTTCGTAGAACCCGGGTGCACCGAATACCTGGAATGATGAGTCATCGCCATTACTCTCTCCCAAAAGGTTATCCACATCTGGAACACATAGCCTCCCTTGACATTGTAGCACATCATCATTGCCGTTGAGTGAAAATGCCGAAGTTTTGTTGTTCAGAACTGCCTCCTTCATTCGTGCCAATGTTGGATCGATGAACTGTTTTTCCTTGACTTCCGCTACAAACGATGATTCTTCTCTATTATGCACCATAACTTCCTCCTCATTTGGGGTCAAAATGCAAACCCCAAGACTGGCCAACTGATAGACCTCCCGAGATAGGAGCCTCTGATCCGCCCCCAAGTGAGCCAAACTACCCATGGATTTTCGACTGAGGGCATCGGCCACAACATTCACCTTTCCTGGATGGTATAAGATGTTCATATCATAATCTTTAAGCAATTCTAACCATCGTCGTTGCCTCAAATTTAACTCCTTCTGTTTGAACAAATATTGGAGACTCTTGTGCTCTGAGAACACATCCACATGGACCCCATAAAGATAGTGCCGCCATATTTTTAAGGCAAATACAACTGCTGCAAGCTCCAAATCATGCGTCGGGTAATTCTTCTCGTGATTCTTGAGTTGCCTTGAAGCATACGCTATAACCTTCCCATGCTGCATCAATACATACCCCAAACTGACCCTGGAAGCATCGCAATAGACCACATATTCTTCCGTGCCTTCCGGCAAGGACAATATCGGTGTCGAGGTCAACCTTGACTTCAATTCCTGAAAACTTTTCTCACAAGCGTCAGACCATTGGAACTTAACTGCTTTCTGTATCAATTTAGTCCATAGGGAGGCGAGGGTAGAGGATCCCTCCACAAACCTCTGGTAATACCTGGCTAAACCCAAGAAGCTACGAACCTCCGTCGAGGTCGTGGGTTTAGGCCAATCCTTCACCGCTGCAATATTCTGGGGGTCCACCTGAATCCCCTCATTGGAAACAACATGACCCAAAAAAGTGACGGACTCCAACCAAAATTCACATTTTAAGAATTTAGTGCACAATTGGTGCTGATGAAATGTCTGCAAAACTGCTCTGAGGTGATCAGCATGATCCTCCCTGCTCTGCGAATAAACGAGGATGTCGTCAATGAAAACAATCACAAAGGAGTCTAGAAATGGATTGAAAACCCGATTCATAAGGTCCATGAAAGCTTTCGGGGCATTGGTTAGCCCAAAAGACATGACCAAGAATTCGAAGTGACCATAGCGAGTTCTGAATGCGGTTTTAGGAATATCTTGCTCTCTGATCTTCAACTGGTGATACCCAGATCGCAAATCAATTTTGGAGAAGAACTTTGCACCTTGTAATTGGTCGAAGAAATCATCTATCTGAGGCAAAGGATATTTATTCTTAATGATAACTTTGTTAAGCTACCGATAATCAATGCACATCCGAAATGACCCATCCTTCTTTCTAACAAAGAGAACCGGAGCACCCCACGGAGACACACTCGGTCGTACGAGACCCTTCTCTAATAAATCCTTTAGCTGCTCCTTTAACTCTCTTAACACTGCTAGCGACATCCTGTATAGAGGAATAGATATTGGCTGAGTATCTGGCAATACATCAATCCTGAAATCAATCTCCCTATCTGGTAGAATTCCTGGAAGCTCATCTGGAAACACTTCAGGAAACTCGTTCACAACTGGCACGGACTCGAGGACAGACACTTCTGATGTGGTGTCCGCCACCCGGACCAAATGATAGATACATCCTTTTTTAATCATCTTTGAAGCCTTAAGGTAGGAAATAAACCTACCCTTCGGCACCACACCATTCCCCTTCCACTCGATAACTGGCTCATTGGGGAACTCGAGTCTCATGACTCTCGTTCGGCAGCCAAGTTTAGCAAAGCACGAATAAAGCCAGTCTATTCCCACGATTACATCAAAATCTACCATTCCAAGCTCAATAAGATCGGCTGTGGTAATGAGACCACACACCATGATGACACAACTCCTATAAACTTACGAGGGTGTAATAGAATCACCAACCAGAGTCGATACAGAGAATGGCTCATGAAGTTGTTCGGGTTCTCTCCCAAAACTTGAAGCAATGAATGGGGTGACATAAGACAAAGAGGATCCCGAATCAATAAGAGCATAGCAATCAATGGCCTGAACAGACAAGATACCTATAACAACATCTGGAGAAGCATCAACACTCTGGCGACCACTCAAAGCATAGAACCGGCTAGGTCCACCCCTACCACGAGCTCCACCCCTAACTGCACCACGCCCTACTGGAGCTGGAGGACGCACAGATGATATAGCACATGAAGATCTGGATGACTGGGTAGATCCCTTACCCATACCCTGACTGGGCGCACCCCAGTCTCGCTAGATGTGACCTCTCAACTAGCACCTATAACATACAGGGATATCCAAATAGCAAGTCTCTGTATGGAACCTCCCACACTTGGGGCAAGTAGCTCTCCCCTGCTGCTGGGACCTCACTCCTGGACGACCAGGCTGAAGGAACCACCTACTGTCAGAACCTGGTCTCGAGTGACTACTCTCCTGGTAACTATGCACAGATGGCGGTGCACTCGCTGAGGATTGAGCATATGACTGGATGGCCCTGGTGACCCTCTCCCCGGAACTGGTCTCCCTAAGTGACCCATTGATCGGGCCCTACTGCTAATCTCCCTTTCTGCCTGTATCTTCAACTTCCTAGCCTCTGTGGCCAGAGCGAATCCTACAATCTTTCCATAATTCATATCCGAGTGCAAGGCCGATGTAGCAGCCTCATTCACCACCAAAGGACTAAGACCCTGAACGAAATGCCTAACTCGTGCATCCATGGTCGACACTAACTGAGGAGCATACTTGGACAACCTCACAAACTCCATGTGGTACTCCCAAACACTCATGTTTCCCTACTTGAGAACCTCAAACTCAGTGGTGCGGGCTGCCATTATCTCGGCAGGCAAGAAATGGTCCATAAAAGCATCTACAAACTCATCCCATCTTGCCGGAGGTCTTCCCTCCTTACGGGAATCCTCCCACATCTCGAACCACGAACGTGCCACTCCCCTTAACCTGTATGAAGCCAACTCAACCCCCTCTATCTCTGTAGCCTTCATCACTTGGAGGGTCTTGTACATCTCATCAAGGAAATCCTGCGGATCGGCCTCTGGGTTTGCGCCTGAGAACTCTGGAGGGGCCAATCGCAGAAACTGGTAGACTCTGGAGCTAGCAGAATCTCCCTGTCCACTGGAGGACACAGGGGCATCATGGGATCTCTGGGCCTGGGCGGCCACTAACTAGGTCAACATACGGATGGCTCCTCTAAGGTCCCCATCAGAAATCTCGGGACCGAAAGCTGGAACAGTATCAGGATTAGGAGTATCGGCGGGAGGGATAGTGGAACCCTCTACCGTAGCTGGAACAAGAATGCTTGGATCTGGAATGTATGGACCGGGCAGATTCAAATTCAGAGAGTCACTCTCGCCCACGGCATCAGGTACATGATTCATGGCCACACTTGGGGTGGTGTCGGTCCCAAGGCCGAGTCTAGCTTTCTTCTTAGGTGCCATTACTAAAAAATTTGGAACAGAGGACAAGTTATACATAGATACTTCCACTTTCCACTGCACCGCACGATATGGAATAACAAAGAAAAGGATAGTTTGCTAAATGCCCGTGTAGCCCCCTACTTATAGATGTGGTCGACTTCATACCGATAAGAAGGGATCTACTAGGCACGGCTCCGAGACATCCTAGGACTCTTTTAAAACCGAAGGCTCTGATACCAAGTTTGTCACACCCCGAATCCGAGGGACATGACCGACGCTCGACCGGGTAGCCCCAGTCAAGCGGACCTGGGTGCCTCTCTTACTCCACGTGTTACCCGTCTTTTTCATTACTTATTAGTCAAGAGAAATAACCATTTACAATAAAAACACCTTTTTATTACAAAACATACATATGGTACATGATTCTTATCATGGTTTACACTTTACATAGCCCAACGTGCAAGGTACATATTACATAAGTTCATGACCTACATTTTCTGTCTACGAAGCCTCTAACATGAAAAGGGAAGATAACGTACTTGCTTGTACCAAGACTCCGACTATACCTTATACAAATATCAAAATAAGAACCCAAAACAGAAGCGGCATGAGCTACGCTGGGCCCCAAAAGGAAAGGGGCTCACCGATTCAGCTGATAGGAAGGGATGAAGAGCTACGGTCGGGTTTTAAAATTTGGAAAAATAGGAGCCCGACCAAGATCTGCGGTCGCATTCTGTGATCACATAATTGAAATACGGTCCGCAGATTGGATCGCAGAAATGCACCCAAAGCTCTGAAGGGTTTGCTTGGATCTGTGATAGGAATGCGGTCCGCATTCCTGTAATGCGGTCACATTTTGCACCGCAGAATTGACCTCCACAAATCCTAATGGAATTTATGCGACGATTATTTGGTCTGTATATTGATTATGCGGTTGCATATAGGACCACATTTTCAACATCAATTTTGGCAATCATCTGCTTCACTCTGTGGTAGAAATACGGTCCACACAGCTGATATACGATAGCATTCTGGGCCGCATAATGGAAATTTTCTAGAAAATTTTGATTCTTTTGATTTTTAAGTTCAAAATCAGTAAAAAGGGTCCGAACCGCGGTGAAGAATTCGACACATTCCTAACACATATTCGGACCTTAGCATTACGAGCTACTAGGTTTTGAGCACAAGATTTTATGGGGCTTTACATGGCCCAGCCTGTCACAGTCACCACATCCTACCAGATCTTGTTTTGAGTGTAATGACACATGCCACGTGGTGAGGGATTTCCCTAGACTTGGGAGGGGTTCACCACTATAGACTTCTTAGCCACAGCATGCCCCGCAGAGTTCTCAGGCTATGATATAGCTCCAGCTGCTACCCCACCTGCTCATCCAGCAAGAGGTGGAGGTCAAGGAGGTATATGTCACCCTCGAGGGGGAGGCCAAGCCAAATACTATGCCTTCCTGCTCGTACCGAGGTTGTTGTCTCTAATTCTATCATCACAGTTATTATATTAGTCCGCCGTAAAGATGCATCGGTTCTATTCGATCCAGGATCTACTTACTCTAATGTGTCTTCTTATTTTGCTCCGCATTTGGGTGTACCTCGGGGTTCTTTGAGTTCCCATGTTTATGTTTCTACTCCTGTAGGAGATTTACTTATTGTAGACCGTGATTATCGATCATGTTTGGTTACTCTTCGTGGTTTTGAGACTAGAGCCAGTTTGTTGTTACTCAGCATGGTGATTTCGATATTATCTTGGTCATGGACTGGTTGTCACCCCATTATGCTATTCTTGATTGTCATGCAAAAATCGTGACGCTCGCTATGCTAGGTGTACTGCATGTTGAGTGGAGGAGTACCTTAGATCACACTCCCAGTAGAGTTATTTCTTTCCTTAAGGCCCAGTGTACGGTTGAGAAGGGGTATGATGCGTATTTAGCTTATGTGAGAGACGTCATTATTTTTACCCCTTTAGTTGATTCAGTTCGAGTAGTACGGGACTTTTCAATGTGTTTCCAGCTGATCTTTCAAGCATGTCGCCTGATAGAGCTATTGATTTTAGAATTGATTTGTTGCTGGGCACTCAGCCCATTTCCATTCCTCTGTATCGTATGGCTCCTCCTGAGTTGAAGTAGTTGAAGGATCAACTACGAGAATTGCTTGATAAGGGTTTTATTCAACCTAGTGTATCACCTTGGGGTGCTCCTGTCTTGTTTGTGAAGAAAAATGATGGTTCTATGCGTATGTGTATTGATTATCACTAGTTAAACAAGGCTACAGTGAAGAACTGTTATCCTTTGCCATATATTCATGATCTATTTAACCAGCTTCAAGGCGCACGGGTGTTTTCTAAGATTGATTTGTGTTCAGGTTACCATCAGTTGAAGATTCGGGAGCCAAATATCCTGAAGACTGCTTTCAGGACTCAGTATAGTCATTACGAGTTTCTTGCTATGTCATTTGGGTAGACCAATGCCCCAGAAGCCTTTATGCATTTGATGCACAGTGTATTGCGACCATATCTTGACTATTTTGTCATTGTCTTAATTGATGACATCTTGGTGTATTCCCGGAGTCGGGAGGATCATGAGCAGCACATGAGGACAGTGCTTCAGACTCTGAGGGAAAAGAAGTTATATGTAAAGTTTTTAAAATATGAGTTTTGGTTAGATTTCATGACATTCTTAGTCCACGTGGTATCAAGTGAGGGTATTCGGGTGGATCCGAAAGAAGGTAGAGGTAGTGCAGAGTTGGCCCAGACCATCCTCAGCCACAGAGATCCGCAGTTTCCTTGGTTTGGCGGGCTACTACCATCGTTTTATGGAGGGGTTTTCATCGATTTCAGCCCCTATAACTAGACTGACCCAGAAAGGTGCCCCGTTCTAGTGGACGAAAGAGTGTGAAGTGAGCTTTCAGAAGCTCAAGACAACTTTGACTACAGTTTTGATATTGCCTAAAGGTTCAGGTTCTTATACTGTCTATTGTGATACCTCGAGAGTTGGCCTTGGAGCGATGTTGATGTAGGACGGTAGGGTGATTGCCTACACGTCCAAACAGTTGAAGATACATGAGAAGAATTATCATGTCCATGATCTTGAGTTAGCTGCCATTATTCATGCCCTGAAGATTCGGCGCCATTATCTATACGGTGTGCCTTGTGAGATTTATACTGATCATCAGAGCTTGCAGCACCTGTTCAAGAAAAAGGACCTAAATTTGCGCCAGAGGTGGTGGTTAGAGTTGTTAAAGGATTATGAAATCATTATTCTATATCACCTGGGCAAGGCCAATATAGTGGCTGATGCCTTGAGTCGTCGGGCAGGGAGTTTGGGGAGTTTGGCCTTTTTACCAGCATTAGAGAGGCCTATGGAGATGGATGTTCAGGTCTTAGCCAGCCAGTTCGTGAGTTTGGTTCTTTCGGAGCCTAGTCAGGTTCTAGCTTGCGTGGTTTCTCGGTCTTCCTTATTGAATCATATCAGGGAGCGGCAGTATGATGACCCTTATTTTCTTGTCCTTAAGGACAAGGTTCAACATGGTGATGCCAGAGATGTGACCATTGGCGAGGACGGAGTATTGAGGATGCAGGGTGGGGTTTGTGTAACCAATATTGATGGGCTTCAGGAGCTGATTCTAGAGGAGGCCCACAGTTCGCGGTATTCTATCCATCCGGGTGCCGCAAAATGTACCAGGATTTGAGACAACACTATTGGTGGAGGCGGATGAAGAAAGATATAGTTGGGTTTGTAGCTTGGTGCCTCAACTGTCAGTAGGTGAAGTATGATCACAAGAGATCGGGTGGATTTCTTCAGTAGATAGAGATTCCAGAGTGGAAGTGGGAGCGGATCACCATGGACTTCGTATCTGGGCTCCCACGGACTTTGAAGAAATTCGATGCCATTTGGGTTATTGTGGAGTGGCTGACCAAGTACGCTCATTTCATTCGTGTGTGTACTACTTATTCTTCAGAGCGGTTGGCGGAGATTTATATCCGGGAGATTATCCGTCTGCATGGTATTCCAGTTTCCATCATTTTGGATAGAGGTAACCAGTTCACATCGCAGTTCTGGAGGGCCGTTCAGCATGATTTGGGTACTCAGGTAGAGTTGAGAACGGCATTTCACCCTCAGATAGACAGGCAGTCCGAGCGCACTATTCAGATTCTTGAGGATATTCTCCATGCGTGTGTGATCGAGTTTAGAGGATCTTGGGATCAGTTCTTACCATTGGCGAAGTTCTCTTACAACTACAGTTATCATTCCAGCATTCAGATGGCACCGTATGAGGCCTTATATGGTAGGCGGTGTAGATCTCTGGTAGGTTGGTTCGAGCCAGCTAAGGCTAGATTATTGGGCACAGACATAGTTGAGGATGCTTTGTAGAGAGTCAAGGTGATTCAGAATAGACTCCATACAGCCTAGTCTAGACAAAAGAGTTATGAGGACCGAAAGGTTCATGATGTATCCTATATGTTTGGAGAGCGGGTTCTGCTTCGGGTCTTACCTATGAAGGGCGTCGTGAGATTTAGGAAGAAAGAGAAGTTGAGTCCGAGGTTTATTGGCCCTTTTGAGATATTGAGGCGTGTTGGGGAGGTTGCTTATGAGCTTGCCTTACCTCCCAGCTTAGCAGGAGTTCATCTGGTATTTCATGTTTTGATGCTCCGGAGGTATCATGGTGATCTGTCGCACGTGTTGGATTTTAGTTCAGTCCAGCTGGACAAGGATCTATCTTATGTTGAGGAGCTAGTGGCTATATTGGACAGGCAGGTTAGAAAACTGAGGTCAAAAAATATTGTATCAGTAAGGGTTCGGTGGCGGGGTCAGCCGGTTGAGGAGGCGACCTGGGGACCGAGCAGGATATGCGCAGCCATTACCCTCATCTTTTCACTATTTCAGGTATGTCTCTATGCTCGTTCAAGGACGAACGAATGTTTAAGTGTAGGAGGATATGACGACCCGGCCATTCGTCTTGAGAATTAAAGCCCTGATCCCTTATTAACTGTTTTCCCTAAGTTTATTTCTGCTAATTTGAATTACTGAGATGTTCGGTTTTGATTTTCAAAGCTTAGGTGTTGGAAAGTTGACCGTAGTCACAACAGTGTGAAGACAGCCTCAGAATTGAAATGTGATGGTTCTGTTAGTTTTGTTGGGTGATTTTGGGCTTAGGGACGTGGTCGGATTGTGTTTTGGAGATCCGTAGCTAATTTAGTCTTGAAATGCCGAAAGTTAAATTTTTGAAGTTTTTGGTTCAATAGTGAGATTTTTATCCGAGGGTCGAAATGGAATTCTGCGAGTTGCAATATTTCTGTCACGTCAATTGGGATGTGTGTGCAAAATTTCAGGTCATTCGGATATGGTTTGGTTGGATTTTTTATCAAAAGCAGAATTCACTAGATTTTTGAAACTTAGGCTTGAATCCGATGTGTTTTGGTTGTTTCGATATTGTTTGCAGCGTTTTGAAGATTGGTACAAGTTTGAATAAGGTTTTAGGATATGTTGATGCCTTTGGTTGAGGTCCCGGGGGCCTTAGGATGAATTCAGATAGTTGACGAAGAAAATTCTGGAGTTGAAGTTGTGCAGCAGCTGTTATTCTGGTATTTTCGCATCCGCAGTCAGGGAACCGCAGATGCGAAGCCGCAGAATCGGCGTAGAGGGCCGTAGAAGCGAGATTGGGATTTTCCTCAAGAACTGTAGATGCGGTGAAATTTTCGCTGAAGCAGAACCGCTCCTACGGTTAGAGGTCCGCAGATGCGAAAGCTGGTATTTTAATGAAATTAGCAGATGCGGCATAATTTCCGCAGAAGCGGGACCGCAAATGCGGTCCCAGGGCTGCAAATGCGGAAATCACTAGTCCAAACATATAAATAGTTGCCTTCGTAAATTTGAGGTATTCTTTCACCATTTTGTGATTAAAGACCTAATTAGTGTGAGAAATTTGGGGAAATGGGTAATTAGGGCTCGAGTTTAAGAGGCCTTTAAAAAAGGATTTGAGGGGTCATTTTGACCCCAAATTTTGTATTTTTGTTATGTATAGACTCGTGAGAGTATGAGGGTTCTCAAAATATAAATTTTACCTGATTCTGAGACGTGGTCCTGAGGGGCATTTTGGTCATTTTATGTAATTTTGCGTATTAGCTTAGGATTTAATTATAAAATCAGTTACTTGAGGTGTTATTTACAATATAGAATTAAATTGAATAGATTTGGACCATTTGAAGTTGGATACTTGTGGAAAAGGCGTGGTTTCGGGTTGACTTGCACTTAATCAAGGTAAGTGACTTGTCTAACCTTGTGTGGGGGACCTTCCCCTTAGGATATGATATTTGATAATTGAAATGCCTTGTAGTGAGGTGACGAGCGCGTTCTTGTGCTAATTGTTGAAAACCCGGCTTTACTCTAAGTATTTAAACTAGGTTCCTTTCTCTCCTGTTTTATTCTACTTGCAAGTTTAGCCTGTTGTTAGTTAGAAAAGCATGCCTTGTTGACTTAATTGCATATTTGCTTAAGCTGCCTTAATCGCATTACGTGAAGCATGCAAGAGTAGAATTAACTGTTTTACTCATACGAATTTGGTATTTAATTTAATATTCTTGTGTCGTTGTTGTGTATTTTAAGTTGTGACTACGGGACGGCATCCCGGGAGATCCCTTGCACAAAATTATGATCCGTACTGAGGTGAGGGACACGAAGAGATCGTAGGCACGTATATTAAGTATACTGAGAGATCCTAAGAATACCAAGAGATCCCTGGTATATATTGAGGGTACCAAGAGATCCTCGGGATACCAAGAGATCCCTAGTGTATATATTGAGGATACCACGAGATCCCTAGTTGTTATCCTTTTTGCGAGTGGTATTTCCTCGTGATTTGCCTTATATTTGTTTCTGTTACTGTACTATTATTATCCTATAAAGACCTTTACTGTACCTTCTCAATTATATTGTTCATCTTATCTTGTTATTTATTATTTATTTACCTCAGTAGGGCCCTAACCTTTCTCGTCACTACTCAACCGAGGTTAGGCTTGGCACTTACTGAGTACCGTTGTGGTGTACTCATGCCTCTTCTGCACATGTTTTTCATGTGCAAAACCAGGTACCGCAGATCAGGCCTATCATCCTTGAGGGAGGCGACTTCTTAGAGACTCCGAGGTACATCTGTCGCGTCCGCAGACCAAGGAGTCCCTTTCTATTCCTGCTTTACTAATTAGCCCTTCTGTACTTTTCTATTTGTTAGACATTCTGCAGTTAGAGCAATGTAGCATTTATCTTAGCTTGTGATTCGTGGGGTTCCGGGTCTTGGATGTAGATATTAGTTTGAGACTCATATATATATTTATGGTGTATGTCGAGTGGCACATTTAACACTATTATTGCTTTATTTGTATTTTAATTTAATTTAACGGAAGCATAGCTCCCGAACCAAAATGATAAATAAACTAGATTAAAAATAATACTTAGCGCTAAAATCAAAGGGAATGGCAGGCCTGAGTTCGGGAGCTATGCTTCCGTTGACAGAAATAAGAACAATATAAAACAAAAAGTAAAGTTATGTTCTTTAGCTTGAGAACAAAATATAGCATAAGTTTTGCCAGAGATTTTGTGTGTTTACAATAGTTATTGAAACCACTATTTATAGCTATACTTAGGAAACAAGATCCTAGGATCAAGCCCCTCTTAAATGACAATAAAGTGGGCAATTGATGAATATGTAACGGCAGATCATAAATACCAAAATTCTCTGCAATGACTGCCAATTTAATACTAGGGAATATTCTTCATTAAGTGTCATCTGGTGACAAACATTCGACCCGCTCATGCCGGTTATGCTCCCTTCAAGACTTATACAATGTCAGTTGCAGTTGTTTTTCCCGGACTAGGTTCTTACTCGATTTGTCTTCTACATGTCTTCGATTTCACGTGTCATGCTGTCATTCGATCATTCAATAAATCAATTTTACCCTATACAACTATATAATGAGATATCAAACATGTGAAGAGATAAAATTATGTTAAGATAAAATACTATGTTTAAATTAAGAAAGAATTACAAGAAACTACACATGACTTCACACCATAATAAAAATGGCCCATATTTTTTAAGTTTTACCCCACCTAACCCACATTGTATATATTTTGAAAGCACTAGCAAATTTAAAATTTGTGTTCTTACAACCATTGCTTCTAAAAGCTATAGAGTTAAATTTGTGTTCCCACCACCATTGTTTTCACTCTCTCTTCTTCTCACATCTTCTACATATGCTTCAAGGGACCGTCTATTCTGCTTCTCCTCTTGTGTCACCTGTTTGCAATGTAAGAAAATTGAAGAGTAGAAGTCCACCATTGAAGACCATTCAAAGCTTTGCTTTTGAAATTTGGTTTCTTTGAATTGGTTAGTTGTTTAGATTGAGTATTGTTCCAATTGATTGAAAATATCAAAACGAGTTCAAAATTTTAATTTGAAGTGATTAGGAGTAGATTTGAGCAAGATTTGAGTTAAATTTCAGAAAAGGCGCAAGGAAGAAGATGAAGTAAGTTTTTGTATAATTATGTATAATCTTGTATATGAGTGTAGAAATACACCTTATACACTTTTATACATATTTATACAAGCATCTGTAGACGAACTTCTTCCACGATTTTCAGTTGCAATTCTTGTTCAAAACCAGTCCAAATCTCCATTAAATGACTTCAAATTTTATATAGAACCTCCGTATACTATTTCCAACAAGTCTAAATAACACCCACTCAAAATTTCTCACAAAATCAAATTCAGAATTTACACCCACATATTTAAGCTTGTTAAAAATCTAATTTTCACCACTCAAATGAATTTGGTTTGTTGAATTAATGTTTGAGTCATGGCTACTGATTTGAAAATTAATTTAAAAAATTGAAAAATCTTTTTTTAAAATTAAATGGTAATTTTGAGAACCTATTGGAGTTGGATGTTGAATCTTAGCCTATTATTTTTGGGTTAGTTGGATGTAAATTAAAATATAGGCTATAAAATTGAAAAGCAGGGAGCCCAATTGTTCTAATATGAAAATTTTCCTTAAATTAAATTATCTCCAAATTTAAAAAGATAACATGCAATTTTTTTTGGATGGGCTAATAATTTATTAGTTATACATAAAATAGAATTTGAAATGAAACAATAAAAGTAGAAGAACAATATTGCAGAAAAAGATAGAGAGGAAATTATTATTAAATTTTGGGATGTTTTACAATGGGGTAAGACCCCTCTATTTATAGGAAAAAATGACTTAGCCACAAAGTAAAACTCTCTACAAGATAGACATTCACTCTAAATATAATTCTATTCATAACCCCCCCCCCCCCC